>JAZGTK010008977.1:0-17722 GCA_036877625.1 Ambastaia sidthimunki | reverse complement strand
AAAGAAAGAAAGAAAGCATTGAATTTAATTTTTTATGGACTTTCTCTGCATTTTGTAAACATTCTCACTACACGTGTTAAAGAGAAGCAGTGAGTTCTGGTCTTGATTAGAGGTCCAGCAGTCTAAGCAGAAAGGAACGATTACAAAACTCTAATACTTTCAGATAGGCTTAACGTTTACAAGCTAGCAAGATGGCGCACACTGTAGTAGACTGTTGTACTTGTTATAAAAATGTGAGGGCCAGGGATGATACAAGGCAAATTTTGTGTTTGAACAGTGGAAAATCCAATCTGTCAAAACCTTAGTGTGTTATTTTGACACACTTCCAAAGTTTATGGATTTCCTGTGTTGTAAAATTGGATATAAAAGATTTTAGTGGCACACCTTGTGTAAAACAAATGTTGCAATGTTTGCACAAAGCTGATTTCCTCTTGTGAGGTCTGGCCTCAGGTGGTAACTTCGGAGAACTGCTTGTTAAGATACTGTAAATTAGAACCTGACTGTGGTTTTCCTGTACTTGACATAAGCAGTAAATTTTCCCATTACTTTAAAAAAATTTTAATGATAGTACAAAAAGATGTTAATGACTAATCAACAATTTCATACATCATCAGTTATATATATCATGAACCAAATTTTTGTTCCAAGCCAATTCAGTTCACACAATGCCAAAGTGTGGATTAATGTAAAAATATGAATGACAAAAAAATAATATTGTTTAAATGTCCCTGGAGAAACACATTTTTTGTTATGTCAGATTTCATTACAAGACCAGCTGAGGTGTGCTTGCTATCAGTTTTTACTTTTAACAACACTTAAGATCTTTCCATGTTTATCTTTGGCTGATTTTCTGGCATTTTCAGATGTATTTGTTAGATTAAATCGTCTGCCTCCAGTTACTCAATTATTCACTGGTATCTATGGAGATGATGGAGGTCTGCAAGTCTATCTGATCTCCTCATATCTATGCGAATATGGATGACAAAAGGTTGGCTCTGGTCTGTGGTGTTGCTGTTATCTTATCATACTCTGCATGGGTGCATAGGTGCTACCCAGCTAACAATTTTAGGCTGTAAGAACGTTTCCCTGAAGTTTCCATTATGTAACAAAAATGCCAAACATTTTATTTTGAACGTTCTGAGAATGTTTTCTTCTAGTTGGGTATAAATCCTGCCAGTCTAACAACAAGCAAGAAACATCAAATATTACATGTAAGGTATTACATCATTTTTTTCTATTAAATACTATTAAGAGTTTTTCCCTCTCTGTTAAGTCAATGGATCATATTTTAAAACATGTGTCTTGTCTCAACTACACTGTTATCCCCAGATCAGGTATACAGTCCAGACAGTAAATCTGGGTTAACCTAGTGCTCCCCTGACCCCCTGTGTGTTTTCTTAGCCTCTTTGTCTCTATTTAGCCATTCTACCCCAGCATGATCATTTCTTATCATGTATTTATTTGTTTAATCCACCCCCCTCCGATAACTCGGCTGCCCATTTCACCCCCACCCACTCAAACCCAGACCAGTAAAGCCCAGAGATGCTCAGATATTTCCATGCCAACCTCGTAATTTTATCCCCCGCTAACAATTTTAGGTTGTAAGAATGCTTCCCTAACGTTTCTATTGAGTAACAAAAATTGTATGATCTTATGTATAAACGTATATTATTATGTGATGTTTAAAAAATTTTCTACTAATGTTACTGCAAGAACTTTTAAAGAACGATAGCCAACGTTTTCAGAACATTCCCTGTTAGCTTGGTCTGGGGGGCGATCGCAACACGCCTGCCTTTAGCTCTCGCTCTCTGTCACTCACATGCTCAACTATGGCCATCCCTGTCCCAGTCATGCACACACATTATAAATAATGAATGCATTAGCATGCGCGAATGTCTTTTTAGGGATCTGTATGTTGGGGTGGGGGGAGGGTTTATGCCTTAATTTATTATTAATCTACTTCACAAGCTAAAAGAAGTCTGCCTGCTGCTTGTAGGCCTTGGCTAAACCCTGCTTTAGGGGGTCTGGTTTGCTACCCCCCCTTTTTCACTACTCTCATCATGCAGCTAAAATCCATCGTCATCCTCCCTACCCCACCCAATCTCTTTCATCCCACCTGTCCCTTCCTAGCTAACAGAGAACATTCTCAGAATGTTGGCTAACATTCTCTAAAAGGTCTTTCAAGGTTATCAAAAACAATATTGCAGTATAACATTAGTAGAACATTTTTAATGTTCTGTATTATCAATTTCAAAAACATTATTCTTAAGCTGTTAGTGTAATTTAAAAAATGTTTGAATGACGTGTATAGAATATCTTTTAATGCAATGTCTAAAAAACTTGAACGTTTCTAGAACATTTAGTGCAACGTTTTAAACATTTTTGTTACTTAACAGAAAACATTAGGGAAACGTTCTAACAAGCAGAAGTTGTTAGCTGGTTTCTTGATGTTCTTCAGTCTGAAAGTGATAAATAAGTGGTTTTAATGGACACAGGTGATTCTTTGCAGTGTTTAGGCAGACAGCAGGCAATTAAACACACCCTTGAAACAGTTTAGATAAATGAATGCAAAGCATTATGATATAAGGGTTCAGCTTTATGGAAAGCTCTGGATTTCTGCTTTCTATCCATTATACTGCAGTCTGCTGTTGTTGTTTTGCTGAAACTGAATTAATCGCCGGAAGCGTATTGACTTTGAAGTCACTGTTAGTGCATTTGGTTTGAAAGAGGGGATGGGGGCGGGGTTATCTGAAGGTTAGAGGCCTCACAAACCCTGTTTTGATCACTGGGGCACGATGCCCCATATATGCGGGTCTGCATGAGGATACATGTGGCTGCGTGCTATTTTTAGACAGGAGATTACAGCACAATTGTATACACACATACAGCACACATCATAGTGTTTTGATGCTGCAGTAATGAGATGAATATACACTAGCCTGCAGCAAGTCTATGATATGTGTTTGAATGTGTCTTATTCACATGTGTGTGATTTTAATTACAATCTGTATGATGGGATTAAAACATTCTGTTTCTGTTGTATATGGATTTTATGTCTAGACCTTTAATTCTACATTAAATTTCCGTTAAGAAACAAAAACATGAAAAATATTACTTTTAAGTTTTTGATATATATTATATATAATGTAAAAACATTCAACTTATGTTACTGCAACAACGTTTTTGATAACCCTGAGAGAACTTCGTCAGCCAAGGTTCTGAGAACGTTCCATGTTAGTTGGGTTGCATTTTGTGAATTCAGAAAATGCTTTGTGATCATTTGCGTGTTTCTGTCCCCCCTCACACCACTAGGGTGCACTGCCTGCTATGAGCCACCCGACAAACTGTGTCCAATCACAGCACTGCGATTTAGGGATGCGCAGCCCCCCATCACAAATCCATAGTTACGGGGAAAGAGCTCAGCTATCACGCACACATACACATCCGCTCACTTTGTAACATGCTCACAATTTCTGTTCACACACACCTGCACAATTCCCCCACCACACATCCAGGAAATCAGCTTTTGTCACCTAAAATGAACATACATAATCACGTTTCTTGAAACACTGTGATAGTCACAAATATAACTGACCCAGATAACAATGTCAAAACCAGAGACATCACAGTGTGAGTCATGCCTTAATTCTTGTATGTATTTTTGTGTTCTTCTTTCTCTCTGTCTCTGAATGTTTGCCATATGTGCTTTGGGAGAGAGAGAACCATTCTGAAGGGAAAACATTACAAAGTAAAGCTTTGTTTTATTGAAAATCCAAGCTGTGCATCTTTTGTGCAGGGGTTTCTCTTTCAACTCTGTTGTCTGTGTGTCGCTCTCAGTCACATGTAAGAATGCCCTTTGATCTTTGCTTTATCTTTAGGTTAGCATGATGGTGGTACTGTCAGGTTGCTGCATTATCAGGCTACATCTAAACTGTGTGATGAAATTTTGTTTAATCCTGTAGATTAATGACAGCAGATGAGTGCCTCAACATTAACTATGACTTAAATGTCAAATATAGACATAATGCTAAATAAGCATAACAGCTAAATATGTCATGTTACATACACGGATTTGGCAATAGTTTGGAATATCCTTGGTGACTGACTTTAAAGACAACTTTTAAAATTCTTAATCTGTTTCTTGTATTGATGCTGGGATGCAGATGAAAAGTATATTAAACTATTTATAGAATTTTAAGCAGAATTTTTTTAATACCAAATCTTTTATCCAAAATGTTGCAATAACATAATCCCATGGACTGGTAAAATAGGATTTGTCTACTCTCCCTTCACTCATTGGATGCAACCTACCAGTCAAAAGTTTGGACACACTTGATTTAATTGATGTTTCTTGTGAATTTAAAAACCTTTTAAAACTATAGACTTATGCTTATATGCTTGAGAATTAGTTTTGTAGGCAAATAAAATTTGTGTAAAAATGTATTTCCTTTCTAAAATAAAATGTTAATTAGTGCAGAAAATAAAACCAACCAATGCCAAGCATATATAGAAACTCTTTCAGGACTGTTCAAAAATCAGAGTTTTGGGAGAATGCCCAGACTGTCTAGAGCTATAAAGAGGCAAAGAATATCTACTTAAAAAAATCTAAAAATATAACATCATTTTGATTTGTTTGATTTTATTTTTGGGTCAATAAATAATTTCCAGATTACTTGCTGTTAATGTTAACTTTGCTATTATTCTAAATGTGGAAAAAATAAGGAATTAGATTAGATTCAACTTTATTGTCATTATGCAGAGTACAAGTACAGAGATAATGAAATGCCGTTAGCATTTAACCAGAAGTGCAAGATTATAGTGTTATATAGTGTACAGTAAAGTGCAGGAGTATGACATTCAGTATAACACAGTAAGTCCAGTGGAGTTGTAATACAATACAATATTATACAGAATATGTACAGAATATGAATAGATGTGTCAGTAAAATGTGTGTTTAAACTGAGTGTTTTTTTAATTCTGTAATGTTTTTAAAATGTTCCACTAACACCTTAATGTTTTTGATACATATGATATATATTGTTAAAAAATGTTCTACTAATGCTACTTCAAGAACTTTTTCGATAACTTTGACAGAACTTTTAAAGAACATTAACCAGTGTTCTGAGAACGTTCCCTGTTAACTGGGCTTGAGACTTTGGAATGTGCTCGCTGCTGTGTTTGGGTCTGGGGTCTTCACTGTGGGTGTTGGGGGCAGCGGCAGGCACCACACTGTGCCTGTGAACTTTATTCAAACTTTGAAATGCCTCAGTCTAGGCGGGAAATTGAAATATTGGGCTGCATGTGCAGGCCAATGACCATCTATCACGGCATGTTGGCTCCATGGATCAGACATAGACCGGCAAGTCTACAGGTTAAGAAGCAAAAAGAAGAGAGAAGCCTGTGATGGGGGATATGGTGCTTTGCAGGGGTCCAGTTCTAAACCAATTCCTCCAATCCTTTCCCTTAAGAAAGGGCCCCTCTTTCACAGCCGAGGAGGGGCATGAGTGGCAATTCTATCCCTTGAAGTTGTATTTCATTGTATGGACTGTGAGGAGAGGAGAGCTATTGGTGAGAAGTGAGTCAGGGCCAAGGTCAACTATGAACACCATTCACCCCTGTGTTAATGCCACATGACCAATTAAAAAGAACCAGTAATGAAAAAACTGATCTATATCAAATTAAGTAGATCGGAGGCAACAACACCTCAGTAGTCCGTTTTTATTAGTTATACAATAGCTGAGATTTGAAATCGAAACTTTTTTTGCGATATAAACAACAGCTAAACATCATTCCACCATGTATTATACAGCAAACGAAATATATGAATCATACAAGACCTTTAACAAAGTTTGAAAAACCGCTTCACACGAAACAACATTTTACTTATATTACAACTTTGGTGTATTATAGACGCAACTCCACAAAAGCGGGCGATCGGATCAGTCTGTAATTATATAAGTCAATGCGCCACAGTTGCCGGATGGAGGAACAACGATGTCGATCATCTCTTTAAATTTCTCAAAACATTAAACCCGACATGTTTCTTTACAGATTCCTCTATATTAACCGCCCGCGTGACCCCATAGACCCGTGCGGTCAAGCGAGTCCAAATGATGCCCAATTAGTGGTTTTATAACGAGTTAAGCTATTCTTGTGGCACACACACAGGAAATGACATCAACGGGTCAAAACTAAAAATATGTCGCAGGGCGGACGGTCTGGGACGCCCCGAGCCTGGATCTGTACCGGGTGCATCGAGGCGGGTTTATATACTTTTGCACGTCGGATGCTGGATATCAACCATGACTTCCATCCTCAGCAAGTTCAACGCAGACGACACACTTCTCTCTGACGCCGGTACGCAGCGTTATCAGCATGCACGCAGGGCACAGACACCATGTTGGATGCATCAGTCCGGTGCATTTGTAGTTTTGCAACATAACTGAACGTCATATTTGATTTAATGTTGAAGAATTAAATGCCGGAGTGATTAAGTGTCAGCCGGTTGACTGTGGCAGGTGCAGCTGTCTGGTTAGAGAGAGAGAGAGAGAGAGAGAGAGAGAGAGAGAGAGAGACACATCACAAACAGTGTTTGGTCGGGCTTTGACAGGGGGCGGAAACGTCGTTATATGTCGGTGTGATTTTTGTACAGCACCTCACATCGTGAAAATAGTTCATGTAAAGCGATTACGATGATAAAATGTACCAGGGACGCGCGCAACAAAGTGGCGATGATGCGCATCCATGTTTAAGCTCGCGCATCACTGTGTTACGAGCGAATCAGGTGTCACGGCGTGGATGGTCACGTGATATTTGTTGTCATTGTGAGATGGTTCATTGATCACACGTCGCTCTGTAACGTGGGTCCGATATTGTCTCCACATTTTTGTCTGGCAGGGTTACACACAGCAGTGACATGCAGCATGAGGATTACTGAATACTGTACCACATAAGACGTTTTGTGCATCAACACCACAGATTTTTGTCTTTAGGCAAACCTCTCTACAGCGACGTATTTCATATTATTTATTAACTTCACGTTAAATTGATGTTTTACGTATTAGTACGATGTAGCTTGTTGCCACACTTTTTTCTCTGTTGCATGTTTATCAGACTTGATTTATTTTTGAAAGACAGTTACTGTATAAGCACACAGTCTGGCTGCAAAAACAAACAAGCATGCAGGCAAACAAGAACATAAATATATATTTCATATTTCTGTCATTATATTGCCTATTATTGTTCCTTTAACAAACATTGATTGTTTTATTGTAATGGCGAGGCACAGTATGATGTCACAGTAAATAGCAGGCTACGATTTCATACTGGAAACCTACATTAAAAAGCCTATGTGGGCAAGTCATACAGTAGCAAAAATGCAGACATAAAACACAGAAAACACAACAATTGTGGCAAATATAAATTGTAATTAATCTTGTAATCAAAATTAAAAAGCATGTGACAACCCTCCCCAAATGTATTTGATTACAACTATAACTATTACAACTATTACAACTATGAAAATATTTGTGTATTTGGCCGCATGTTATTTTGCAGACAGTTGCAGCAGTGTCCAGCCAGGGCTTTAGCGCAGAGCTTTAGTGCATTTTTTTACCGGCTGTCTGTGTTGCCTGTCTGTCTGGAGCAGTAACTGTATTATTAATGTTTGCGTGTAGACAGCTCTGTTAATCTCCTGCCATGCGATAACGCGCCCATCAGCTGCGTTTCTCGCATGCGACCCGCATGTGTAAGCATGTGAGCGTGTGTGTGGATGCACAGGTTAAAGCAGGCTGATTTGGTGTTGGACTGGTGCATGCAGCAGAGTCAGGCCTTTGAGGTCCTCTGTAATTAGCTGGGTGGGGGCATGCGGCATGGCCATATATTCACCATGCTGAAAGGGTGCGAGCAGGGGGCCTATTGAAGGCTGACAGGTGCAGCAGTGGAAGGCATCAGGAGTTTGGGCAATCGAAACCACAACTGCAGACTAGTAGAACTGTCTCTGGCCCCTGGATTACCCCTCGCCCCCCTTCTGGGGGTCAAAATTGAAAGCAAGTTCAAGACCCTTTTGCTTCCCTATTATGCTGTGCACAAGGTCTGCTGTGTGTTTTGTGATTGAGTGTGGAAGGTTGACACAAAGAAGGCACGATTCTGGCTGTTATCTTATTTTTTTCTGTGCTCGATTAAGCACTTGCTTTAACTGTGAAAACCAACAACGTCACTGATGTGTTCATAGAATTCTTTCTCGTTCCTCTTATTCAAAAACTCAAACACTGTATTGAACCAAGTGCCCAGTTTTGATCTTCTGTGTAGCATGTACCAGTGCAGTTACATCATATTTAGTGATTTATTTTTTGCGTAGCCAGTCCAGCATTAACTGTATAATCTAAGTTACAACCCTTACAAATCCTGCCGTCTTAGTGTGCGAGCCAGACTGAAAGGCTTTCTCTGAAACCTTTGGTTTTATTTAGCATTCCACAGAGGTTTATGGGCAGGTGTTTAAAATTAAGAGCAGGATATTTATTGGAAACTTTCTGAAGGCACAAAACTTTTTTGCTTACCTCTCAATTAGATACACAACACTCGCACACACGCATATGCGCACATGCAGTAACACGCGCACACCCCTCACCCTGGCGCATTATAGAACAACTGAACAAGCAGATGAAATGCAAGCCACCACCATTGCTCCCACACGCTAGCCATTAGCTCAGGTCAGTGTGATCTGTAGGTGGAGCCCAGGAAAGTATTTTTGACCTGTAATTATTGGGCTTAGCGGCACCGCTGGTACTTGGTGCATTGGCACAAATCAAGGTTCAGCACTGCCGCTCTTGAGCCGGGTTCTGATTGCGAGCCAGTGGGCCACGAATGTCAAGTGGCTGGCTGAGAAATGTGAAATCCCAGATAAAACCCAGAGCCCTAAAGAGCCATGTGATCCCTATAATGAAAAAAGTGATGGGGTTTAGGTGCGCTGAGCACATAGATGAAGTGTGTCTGAGTGAGTGAGTGTGGGAGCGTGTGGGAGAGCGTCTAGGTGACATTTGTCCTCCCTAATCCAGGATTTAAAGAGCGCTCACAAAATTTAACAAGGTTAAAGCAGTAGGCAGGTTAGCAAAGCATAACAACAGCAGACAGAAATTAGTACACGCTAGACAACTTATGAATTGCTGGTCTTGCGTTGATACAAAATATTATGTTTTGTTAAGGAAAAGAGTAGATTGAAACAGTGCTGTGTGGCTTCTGAAATAATAACTATAACTTGTCTTCATGTAGTATTTGGGTTGTAGGAGTTTTCACTAATGACTGTGTTTTGGAGAGCCTAATAAGTCAAAAACGCATCTGCCTTGGAAAAGCAGAATAATGCCAGATATTAATGGAGCCGGGCCCTGGTTGATTCCCAGGTTGGCGTGGTAGTTAAACGCATTCCTGGTTTTGTGGAGAGGCCATTATTTCTGCTTCTTAATCACCACCTCTGCTTTTATTACCCCCAAAGCCTTACTGTGTGGCTCGGGGAAACCACATGTGGGCACAGGCCAGGAAATGTCGAGCAGACAAGAAAACGTCTTCCTTTACCCTTAAAACTAATGACCTTAACCAAACACCAAAGGCAGTGTGTGCTTAGCCAAATTTTGCTGTCTGTAACCATTTATGAGATACTGGATGTTGTAAGGAAGGGATTGTTGGGGTTACGATTCTCAGAATGCTTTTGTTACTGGACAGTTGTCATGTTAACTTTTTTTGGTCGTTAAAAATTTGTTCTAAATTCCAGCTGCGTTTTGTAACGTTGTCACTCAGGGTTGTGGTGAGAAAGCTGGTCTGAATTGTCATGCCAGTGTTGTATGATCATTTGCTGTGGGGTCCAAATTTCTGAGACCAGTAAAAACTGCTTTTGTTTTGCATTTTTCTAATGTAAGACATTTGTAACTAAGAGTTCTATTATCAGCACTCGACAATTTGATTGAAACTTGTATTACAATTGTATTAAATTTTAAAACATGATATATCCTCTTTTGCTTTAATGACATCATGCAGTCAAGGAGGCTTGGATTCCATGGGTTGTAAAACCAAATTATTAACATTTATGTTATTCAGCATTTAAGAATGATTTAATGAGCTTCTTGTGTGCTTTAATGGAATAATGGCAGATCTAAAGGAGGTAAAATGGCCAATGTCATAAATTTGCTTATTTGATTGGTGACCTAGAATCCTACATTTATTTCTTTCTTAAATTTATTATTCTGTTTAAAATGGTCAAAACCCTAAAACTTTATTTCCAATTTTAAATCAGATTTTGAAGTCCAGATTTTCAATGTGATGTGACTTTTATGCCACAGTTTCTGTGGCACTCCATGTATAAATTCTTTTGTCTGAATAATAATACATTTAATGAAGGCTAGAGAAATATTTTTCTGTGACCCTAGAACATTGCTTACAGCAGATACCACCATTTTAACCGTTGCAGGATGAATACAATGTCCATACGTGAACACTTAATATAGTCTATATAGGGAATCACATTGTTGCATTGGTGAAAATGATGATATTTACAGTGAGTGTTAAATCACTGCTGACAGTAATGTGAAGTTGAATCATGTTTCAGAGGTCCTCAGGTGTTCAGCCTGTGTCCACAGGAGAAGATCAGGGCTTCAGCTGTGGATTAATGAGGGAGGTCTCATCTCTGACACGCTGCATCCATCAGTTCCCTCCAAAGTCTTCTCCTTTAGGGACAACAGGGTGGGGGGTACAGATGATGAAGAGGACTAATTAAGCTGCCATGATGTTTTGTTTTATTACGGGCCCTGTTTGAAATTTTCAATAAATCTTATTAGCATAGAAGCTGCTCTGAGACATCCGACTGAAGGTCGCTCTGCTGTTTACACTAGGGCTAACAGCTGCACACTTGCGAGGGCTGTAAAAAAGTACACCGCGCTGGTTTCGCTGTCAGTTGATGCCATAATTCATGTGTCATCCACAAGATGCTCGTGTGGGTCTGCAGGCGTGTTGGAGGGGGGTTAGGTGAGTTTTTAAGCTCCTCCTGTTTGCCCACTGCATGATGGCCCCCTGCAGAGAGCAACAGCAATTATCACCTTGGAGGAATGTAGAAGCCTTGTGTTAAATTCCCTTTGACCCCTTAGTAGAGGGGGTCAGGAGGTGGTGATCTCCCCAGGGGGTAGCAAGCACTGAGTGGTAGGGGGGACACGGATGGGTGCATTTGGAGGGGGTTCTCATGGTCAGGGAAAACTTGAGTCTGACTTTGCTTTGGGCCCGATGCAGTTGGCTGGGAAGAATTTTATGGTGTGTTTGCTATGCAAATGACTGCTTGGTTATCTTAATTTGATTTTGATAGTGGTGCAGGGCTGGTCTGGCACCTTGAGGACAGGCAGGCAGAGGTTAGTTCATCCACTAAGATTAAACTAGAGCCCCAGAAATGAATAATTGATATTTATCTGCCTGTTGATTGCTTTAAGAAACACCTGAAGACAAAGCTGTTCTGTGTGTGTGTATACCAATCACAGTAACGTAAGCCCAAGTCTGTTCTAAGCCACTTTCTGTGACACACTTTATGAATGAAATTATATTAGGTTATCATTTGCAAATGGGACTTTCTAATTTGGCATGTCATGACTATTTAAATAAGTGCTTGTTGCACTCCTGTGTTGAAAGCTGATTTGGATGAAATGTGCAATGTTTGTGTAAATGAATTGCTATTAGTTTAAAATGTAGAAATTAGTTGTTTCTATAGGAAATGTTTATACATTTTAAAGCTTTTACGAGCATTGAGTGAGTTAACTGACAGAGTTAAAGGAATAGTTTACTAAAAATATATTGTATGGACTATATTAAACAACTTTTCTCCTATGTAGAGAAGCAAGGATGTTTTTTAAATATTTTGTATTCCACAATAACGACAGCTTAAAAATAACAGAAAATAATGACAGCTAGTTTTGCTGAAAAATTCCTTTAATGATTCTTACATTGTTTCTATGATTCTTACATTGTTACATTGTTTCTAGAAGTCTATACCATAACAGAAGATTTAACCGCTAGAGATTTAATGATGTTTGTTTGTGTCAAGCTGCATGTATAAGTCATAGCTTAACAAATAAGACATCGCATTGTAAAGACCGGCATCTGATTGGATGAGTCTTATTTGTGTTAAAGCATTTGGAGACAGTTTGAATTGAGTTGTTGAGTTGTTTTGTCAGCAGATTTATTTCATTACAGGGATAAAAGCACCAATGACATTGAGAAGAGCTTTTAGATTAGTAATCAATAAATATCCAACGACGGATTCTTCAACTTTTTTATCTGAACTCTACTTATCTTTAAAACGTGGCTACATCCTTGATTGCTTATTCTTTATATAGATATAAAGACATCAGTACAGCAGGAAAAAATCTCTCATGTCTGTCTTTGGATTTACCTCAAACATTTGGAAGGATAAACAGAATTTTTAAGAAAAGATTTAAATATTGACCTTGTTTTATTTTTTGCCGTAAAGGTGGTGTGGGGTTTGCCTTTGATTGAATTGAGATTCAGCACCATTCTCACGAGTGGCTGTCCAAAGGGAGTCGCCTTTTCCTGTTGTTGAAGAAGCTCATCATTTGCAATCATTGTCAGATGTTGAAAGCTGACTTTCTTCTTATGTTATCTTTTGACTGTGACACTTGCCGGCACAAGACACATCAAGTATGTCAGAGTTGTGAAAGAGGTAAGAGACTGTATTGATCTGCTCTATTGATGAAATCTGTTCTCATCTAAGTCTCATCGTCATAACAGCTTTTCTTCCTCCTTCTGTAGAGTTAGTGTGTATTGTTATTTAGGTTGGTTCACAATGCAGAACAGGTTTTCCGTTAATGTTATTTCCCGTGTCATTCCGGTTTATAGACTCTGTTCAGACTGCTGAGGGTGATGTGGCTGTCTAAACTTGATCCAACTTCTGTGACCCTTCAGGTCATCCACTGGGTTCTGTCCTCAGCAATTTGTGTTAAACTGTACTTTAATTATCTCCACTGTGAATGCAGCCATCCCTAAACACATGGGCCCTTACACATTGTGACAGAGCCGAGTGGCCCCGCAGGTTCATTTGATTACCTGGCTGTTTCAAATTTGGGCCAGTCCAAGACCAACCGTTTTATGATGTTAGGGGGCCACAGACTGTCCTGACCACTCCACAACCCTTGTCCCTTAGGAGCCCGAGTCCATGATTTATTTATTGTTACGGGGCCAGTCCTGAGCCGACACACACAAGCTCTTACATACGCACTACTCCATCCTGCCCCAACAGAGAGCCTAGCCGTGCAGTACGGTTGGAACTCTCTGGAACTCTGGAGCTACTCAGTCCTCTGTGCATTGGGACTTAAACTTCAGTGTTGCCATAGAAACGTAATCCTTCTCTTAAATCCCCGCCCACTGCCCTACTCCACTTGTTTGGAGCCATGTGTATATTTTAATGACTGTGGGTAGTTACAATTACAGTTACTGCTGTTACATGCATTAAAAAATAAAGTCAGAATTATTAGAACAGAATCTGTTTGTCAGTCTATTTTGCTGGAATATGTATTTTACCTCTCAATGCTGGACATTAAGGGTAGGGTTGGCAATTTTTGAGGGGACTTTTTTAAAACCCAAGAAATGTTAGTACAAAAAGTGTCATTCAAGGCCACTGACACCAGTAGTATAGAATATCATTTTTAGGACAAATACAGTCAGAATGTGTTTTTTATGTGTAAAGTAATGTGTGCAGAAGAGAATTCTTTGGTATAATAAGATTCAGAGAGTCTTTTAGCTCTCCACTGAGACTTCTTCAAGTAACTCCCTGTGTTTGCTGCTTCTCTTGCATGAAAATGTGTCTATGAGTGACAAATACACTCAAAAAAACTCAGCCACACACACACAAACACACACACACTCATAATACAGGCCTCTGGGAAAATGCGGTGCGTAAGGAGGGAGAGCAGGCGAGATTTTGAGTGAATGAATTTCGAGTGAAGATGAATGTCACACATGCCCACGTTCAGTGTGTGAGGCAGATTCAGATGAGGTGGATAAGATTCCCCTCATCTATTCTTAGCACTGTGTAACACTTCTCTGGTCTGCTGCCTCAGCACAAAAACTACACCATACAGCCCATTCTCTGTGTTCCTCTTAAAGAAAACCTCCAGCAAATCTGGACTCAACAGGACATTTTCATTGTGTGCATTAGAGAAAGTTCAGCACAGATAGGGCTGTGTCCTTTTTGACCAGACTTCAAAATAATTTAATTTGTGCACCAATAGCTGTGCAAAAACAATACAAAATGATGCCCATGTTTGCGTACACTTCATTTTCTGATTAGAGTCCATATTGTGAAAAAGACAGCAATTGGAATTTTCCATTAAACATGCCCAATATTTTCCTGCTTTTCTACTTGGAAATACTGGAAATGTTCGCTCTTTCCACTTTTCAAGTCATTAATTCACGTTTGTGTTCTGACAATAGCATACAAATGTATTATGAGTTGTTACATGTAGGTCACAAGACTCGTACAAATGTAGGCTGTGACATTTCTTTTAATGCTTGTTAAGTGTTCAAAATAAAAAGTAGTCTGCTCACTTCTAAAGCTCAGCTTTTGTGTGGACGTGTGCAGATATTAATAAATGTTCAGAGATGTTTACATGTAAAAACTCTGATTAGCCAAGCAGACCCTTTAACATCATTCCACAGATGCGATGGACCAAACGTGAGGATGATCCAGAGATCATGTTCATTAGGGCAAAGGAAAACAAACACATGCCTCGGAAGAATGAGATAAGAATATGCGGAGGAGAAAGACCTTGGGAGTGTCTTGGCCCCTGTCTAAAACTGTTAGGGGCCCTGGCTTTGTGGGCATCTTGTCTCTGGGGGCCGGTGGGGTAATTATCAGTGAGGATGCACGTGTGGGATTGTGTGAATGAGGCGGTGGGCCGTTTGCGTTTTCGCTGCACCCCATCGGTGGGTTGCCCTGATCCCAACGAGGTGCTCTGAAAGGTGAATCCAGTCCCCCCTTTCCCATCTCATCTTTTCTGCTCCTCAGCTTCTCCCTCAGGAGAAAAGGAGCAAGTGGAGGAGGACGCAAAAGACCCATCTTCAACATGTTTGATGGGGCCCTGTTGGACAAAGCCCTCTTTCCTGTTCGCCCATGTGGAAAATGGTGGCGTAGGAGGAGGGAGACAATTAGTGGGATCTGTTAATCACCCAGGCAACACTCATTTAATTGACATGTGAAATTTTGTTTAATCTAACATGTCGATAGGCAATATGACAAAGGCCTGGAAGCCAACGACTAGACAGCTTATTATTGGAGGACAGTCTTTGTGAGGTTGGGTGTGTGGAGATACACTGGGTGGGGGTTGAATTTGAGGATTAAATGCCATTATCCTCACAATGCTTTTGGACAAATAGCGATGCACAACCTCACTTAGATGTTGTTATGTTTGTTGTTTGTTGGTAGAAAACACTGTGCTGTTTTATTACTTTTGTGATTATGGCTTTGGAGGTTTATGGAGGTGCACGGTTCAATGGAACTTGCACACATGAGAGTTTGGGCTAAATGAGAGGCCACTTTTGTATTCGCAGAAATCAATAAGCTATTGAAGGTCATTGAAAAGGGAGCTTTACCTCACACTGTTGGGTTGATGCTACAGTGAGGGATTCATAATCCTAGACTTCTGCTTAATACAATTTGCCAGATATTGCAATGACATTGCAGAAAACCATCTCTCTCCGTCATAATGCTTGTTTCACAAATGTGCATCTGTAGTTGAAAATACATCTTTTTTTAAATAACAAAATGTTGTGCTCACAGAAATGTTTGTTTAGTTGTATAAGCACTGCAGCCTCGAGTGTTTAAAGTTAACCTGTACAGTTTGCTCTAACAGAGTCTCCTGTTTGTTTTGCAGGGCCTATGGTTTCTGTAAATGGGGAATATTGGACTCATGGAAATTAACGGGTCAATATCAGAGCACAGGTAAGCCTGACCAGTTTCCTTTATCCTTCTTACTCTTATACCCCAGACAGGTATTGTGTGTATTTGTGTGTGCAGTTGCTTGTGTGTCTTTAAGCAAGTTGGTCTCAATATGTTGAACACAATTTAGAGGTGATGTATAATGTCTTTATAATGTAAGACATGTATTGAAATACCTTTGTAGACAAATATGCTCTTAATCTTGGTGGTTATTTATAGTTATTTTTATAGTGAGTGATGATGTTTTATTTGTGGTTCTATCTGTTCCCAGCCGAATTATTATTTTTTTGTAATGATTTTATGATCACTATCACTATACTAGTGTGTTACTTTTAAATTTCCTTATTGATAGTTTATATATTGCCATTATTTACATCTGAGTCATACATTAGAGTCTAATAGGGCTGTAGATGGAACTCTCAGTCTTTATGGTCCAGATGCTTGGTGAAATCATGGCTACTGTATTTATATCGGAGATTTTCGCTTTGCTTTGCCAGACAGGTTGGGCAAATGGCCAAACTGTCACTGGATTGGCCAGACTTCTAATGTCTGGGATGTCTGGGATGGGGGTTGTAAAGGCTGAGGGTTTAGAGTATGAGGAGTTTTTTTTAATTTCCTGTGGTGCTTTTTTGAGGACTGGAATTTAGTTGTAAATTGCATACAGTGAATGTAATAGTGCTTGATTTTTACATCTTAAAAACAGTTAAAACACCTTAATTGTACTGCAGGTCACTACCTGTAACAGTATTATCTTGTTTTATCTATTCCTATAAAAAATACACAAATAAAGCTATTGTTTCATTTAAAAAAAATATCTTTTTGGCCAGTGAATTGCACTGAAAGATGATTGTAGGGAGGCAGAGAGAGATTTCGAGGCAAAATGTTAAACGGGTTCAAAACAATCTACTATGATGGAACATCAACCAAATACTGGTGCAGAATTATTCAGAATATTATTAACACGGTATCAATAATCGTGGTTTTTAATATCACAGTTATTTTCAATACCGGTATGTTGCGACACCTCTAGCATAGCTGATGTATTAAATATTAATGGCATATTTGATTTTCTTGGGAATTGTTTTTGTGGGCTCAGTGCTTTGTGTGGCTTTCTACACAAAATCTAGACTGCAGTTGAGCTCAACTATATTTTTCTCTCATGTCGGGTTTACTTTCCTCATCTAATGTAGCCATATTGGTATCACTGAGCCACTTTTCTTTCAGTATTGTCTAAAATACTAGGTTGAGCCGTATTGACAACTTCCTGTTAAATTGGTTGTGCGTGGCTCCGTGCTTTGTGCCTTTAAAGAAGACAACAGCACCAATAAGCAAGTCTACTTCAATTTCCTATCAGTCCTTCACTATTGTGACAATAATAACACGGGCTCTTTATGCAGTAGCTATTACTGCCCCGAGCAGCAGGAGATCTTGCCAAGACCGAGGCGGCGAGGAGGGGGTTTACATCATCGCAGCCCCGCGCCGTCCCCTCCCTCCCTCTTTCTGGAAGAGGGCCGCTCCTGCTTTGCCACTTTGCCCTGACAACTGACTGCTTAAACGAGTGCAGGAAAATAGGTGCCTTGCTGGTCTCCATGACAGACCGCACATAATCAGTATTGAGGTATGCAATTACAGCTGTCAGGCCCATCCACTGTAATTGATGCAAGTGCAAGCAGTGCTGGCTGCCAGTGCGGCCTGTAACTGCACACATGGCACCACTGGCCTCTCCCTGCTGCTAGCGCT
>JAZGTK010008976.1:0-17725 GCA_036877625.1 Ambastaia sidthimunki | reverse complement strand
AGATTTTCAGCACTTCTGGAAAGCTGCTCCAGATAAAGTTTGTGAAGTTCATGATCTTCTCAGATCTTTCCTACAGCCCTGATCTGTGGTGTGTCTTACCCTGCAGCTCTTGAAAGCTCTCCTCGTGTTTCTGAGACGTCTCTCGAGCTTCCTCCAGGTCAAGTAGAAGCTGCAGCATTTGGGCCCTCAGCTCCTCCATCTCCTGAGCCTCAGACAGCTCCTCCTTCACGCAGCTCTTCTCCTCCTTCACCTCCTTCTCTCCATCAGCATCATTGAGAAAGTCACGCTCTTTCTCGGAGACCTCAGTGCCCATCACGCTCCGGTCTGCTCTCAGATCACTGTCACCTGAGCAGGACATGAGACAGTGAGAGATGTCAAAAGATTAATTTTTTTAACAATTGTTAACAACTGTAAATGTGTCTTAGTCTAATTTGCAGTCACATTGTCAAAACTAAAAAAAACTCTGTCTATATTAACTCAGTGCCAATTTAGTAACTGTATTGGCAGTGCCAAAAACTATATGTGGCAAATTAATAACTTCAAATGTATTGGGTGTTTTGTGACTTAATATTACACAACTGGTCACAAGACACGAGAGAACCAATGAGATTTGAAGTTATCAACATGATAAATTGAATTTAATGCATTTACTAAATTTATGTTTCACGTTAACACGTTTCTAACAGGTTTCAGATATATTAGGTTAAGTACTGTCGTTTCTATAGTAAGTGACGTCTGCTTTTTCACTGATAACAGTGTAAGAGCGCCATCTGTCCACACGTATAAATATTACACAAAACAAGCGTTTCTGCTGTTTGAACGTTCCTGAAATTGCAACATTTATATAGTTGCATTTTTTTGTCTTTCTTAATTAAAAACAATACCTCAAGTTATGCATTTAATTCCCAACAATTAAAGTAGTAATTGCAATAGAAAGGTTACTTTATTTTGAATTTTAAGCTTGCACCAAACTAACAGGGAACATTCTCAAAACATTGACCAGCATTCTCTAGATATCAACATTCTTGCAGTAACGTTAGTAGAATGTTACATAATATTATCAAAACATTATTTGTTACTAAGTTGTTAGTGGAATATTTAAAAAACGTTGCAGAATGGAATCATTTTTGAATAACATTCCACAACCAAGCAATAACATTAATACAGCATCTTAAAAACGGGACATTTTGGACATTCCTAGAACATTCAAAATAACATTTTAAATGCATTTGTTGATTAATGGAAATGTTCTTTCTGTCAACCTAAAACTGTTAGCTGGGCTGCTTTTTTAAGAAAGAAGGGGGTTCAGAATTTGCACTTTACAATGAAATCATGCCTTCCTAGAGAAGTGGTCCTCACAGTCTTATGAGTGGCGAGCTTTTAGCCTGGCACCAGTCAGAGAACGTTTTTCCAATAAGTGCACAGAGACGTTTAGAATGTCCATTTAAGAATTTTCAAACAGCTGTGTGTGACAGTAACTTGCACGTTGAGGGACAAAATGTTTCAACTGGCATTGAAGCGATCTCATGTGTGTAAGTCCAGGCTGCACGACAGCAGCTGTGACTGGCATCAGCCTCAGGTTTTCAAAGCTGTTTTAGAGAGACAGCTTTGCCCGTACTGAGGCTTGATAGACGAGAGAAAATAGTCTGACCATGTTAGCCATGAGATGCGTTTGCATTTTCAAGCTGTTTAAAATGTGGTTTTACATCTAATATGGGTATAAGATTGCCTTTGGGACAACAAAAAAACAGCCGTAAAATTCATATATATAAATAACGTGACAGCTGCAGAGCAAACTGAAGAATTTAAGTGGCTTAAATGTTCTGAAACGCAGTCGAGAACTTCCCAAGCCCTCACATGGCTGGATTGCTCATCAATGGAAAGCTTCATCAAACACAATTCTCAAGAACTGTCTGTGTTGAGGGACAATCTGCCCATAGCCATAAAAAAATATATACACTTTTATCATTTTGAACACCGATTTCTCTATTTTTTTTCCAGTTTTTACTAACCCAAATTAAACCCATCACGAGGCTGCCTCCACAAAACCTCGTGTTCTGGTGAACTCTGCTGCCTTGCCAAATTGCTCTGGCAACAGTTTTCTCTACTAATCTAATTGCATTTATTGTCACTTTTCCAGTGAAAAACAGCTAACTAGCTTAATGGACCGCAGTCATTCATCATAACACAGTTAAACATTAGTTCCATTACCTGTGAACCTGAAATGTTAATTTACATTATAAAAGTTAAAATTCATTCTACCAGAATAAAATGTCTTTTTTCTGAAGACTTACATAATTATCATTTGACCTGTAATTAACATTTAAAACAAAACTGGCTTCAGAGGTGAATTTAAATAAAGACTGTACTAAGCTTTAAAACAGAATCATGGCTTTAATATGTAGAATGATTAAAAACATATTATAATTATTGTTGCTCACATAATTTGTTATGTGAGCATCCATGTTACCCACGGGTAGAATGATTGTATTAGTAAGATTAAAATTTTGTAAACATAATGCATTTTGCTGAGTCATGAGTACAAAAATAGAACAAAAACCATGATATAACAGTTTTGTGACCCAATAATTTACATATTACATTCCCAGAGTAAGAAATTTAATAAAGAGCAAATAAAGATTTTTCTGACCAATCAAATGGCTCTCCCTGATCCCACCTGCCCGACGTGTAATAAAATGTCCCACCCTAACTTCCTGTTTCAGTGGAAATTACTTCCAACGCATCACACAAAAGCTGCACATTTCAAGTCCCTACAGTGGATCTTTAAAATCTCTCTTTAAGTCATCGTTTAATGTAGATGTGATTATACAACATGGCAAGATTATCTGCAAAAGCAGCCAAAATTAATTAAACATTCTTTCCAAAGACCTCCAGCTGTGTCACCTTATGAATTTGTGAGTTTAGCAGAAGATAATCAGTTGATGTCTGATGCCCACTTCATACAGTATGAACGTACTTTTCTGGAAAACTAACTTTAAAAACCTACAGAAAATGCATTTCTAACAGAATTTCTAAGTAGAAATAAATAAATAGTCAGTCCCCCACACTTTACATGCATCATTTTGAAGAAATATGTTGCGATGGAGAGCAAAAACAAGTGTTTAGTTCACGGCATCTCATGCATTGGTGTGCATTAGTGTTAGTGTGCGTGTGTGTTTGGGGGGGTGTTCAGTGCTCAGGGCATCGCTGCATTAGCGGTCTTGGTGGGCGACAGTGTGTGTGGGTGCTGTGAATTGGCAGGTACTATAATGTGCTGCGTGGGTGAAAGAAATAAAGCAAGCTTTGAAAACGGAGTGAAGGGGTGAGATGAGGCAGTGAACGTGGGGGAGGATCAGAGGAAAGAGTTTGAGAGTTTCGACACGATTATATTGATAAACTTCAGCTTTATTTCTGCACACCTTGTATAATGATAAAGCTGCAGTCTGTAACCTTTATTGGTTAAAAATATAAACAAAAGACACGTACCTAACTGATCAGTAATCGAAACAGTCTTCTTACACAGATTCAGAATGGGACGTTTATAATGATTTATAATGTGAGCTGTCAGGTCCGATTTTCTGGGAAATGTCAGTTTGGCTTTATTTGACTTTAACATACATAAACTGAGTTATGAATTGCATCTTAAACCTTTTTGTAGCTTTATTTTCACTAAATGAATGACATGCAAATTTATACTGAATAAAAATGGTGTTGGACATTGAAAAACTTTCATCACACCATCAAACTGACACTCTGGTCCTTCCGACTTCCTGTGCGTTTGAGCGCCAATATCTAATTTATGGCAATATTTAATTTATGCCTACAAATGAGATGAAAATCTTTAATGTATTTTTAAGCATAAATAAACACCGCAAACCACCATAATAGAGGTTTCTGCTTCGAGCAGACATACTGAATAAATAAAACGCAGATAGTCTTCAACAACCAATATTTACCAAAAAAGTGACCACAAAGACTCTATTGACACACCATCCCTCAAAAGCATCAACACAACCAGCAAGAAAACAGAAGAAGAGACTTTTTACCTGCTCACATGACGACTCCATGTCCATGATAAACACAGCAGAAGAGCTAGAAGCACAGAGTGAGAACACAGCCAGTCACCCACTGCCCTCCCTCTCTCTCTCTCTCTCTCTCTCTCATCCACCATTATGTAAGGGATAATACAGTCAGCCGGTCATTAGCATAAAAAACCGTGAAAAAACTGAAGTGAAATGATTTATTACACGGTTACTTAACGAATAAAATCAAAGTGAGACATGGAATTAGCACAGCTGTGCAGGAATTATCAAATTATGAAAAACATTTAGAAGATTTACAGAGTGCATTTGAAATATAACAGCCTAGCACCTCTGTAGTCCTGTAACAAAAAGTCCGTAGATACCAGCTAGTCAGAATTCAGTGCTTTATTGAAACATGCACTGCTCATGTTGTGTGTGTGTGTGTGTATGTGTGTTTGTGTGGGAGGGTGAAAAAGAGCACACATGCCACAAAAACGCAATGTTCATACATCCTCGTGTCTCACAGGAATATAAACTGCTTTAGGTTCAGGTTTAACACTGATCTTTTGTTCTGGTGTGGGAGTTTAGAAAAATAAACTTCGGTTGACAGCAAAATGGTAGTTGAGAGAAAGAAACGGACACATTTCTTAACAAGCACATTGTGAACCGTTCCTCTGAGGTTGTGAACTGTGCTGTAATGGAACATAATGTAAAAAAAATATTATGTAACAGACTAGAAACCTGTAGAAACTATGTGGTTTCAATCAAACCACAAATACTGCTGCCTACATAAATGTCCAGGCAGGTCATATCACAAAACAAGATTTCAACTCAATTCTGTGAATCTCTGAATTCTGTGCTAGACATAAGAAATGACACACCAATTTTTGCATGTCTGTGAAATAAAAATATTATGATTTTATCTCATTATAGTAGTATTACTTGTACATACGTTTTTACTGTGTATGTAATATGCCTAATGACAGAGTTTTAAAATGCTAATTTTAAACACAGTAATTAGCAAATATGGTACGTTTTGAATTTAAAATGTGAATAACAATATAAATAATTTTCTTTAACTAAAAATGGAGCAGTATTTCCCGTCTTCAGACTTCCCCTCTGGCAGTGGATTGTTGCTAAGCAACTAAATGTGAAACGTACCATAGAAATAGGACAGTTTGAAATTGTAACACGGGTCACAGTGATGAATCTGACATGAAAACTTACACAAAAACTACTTATTTACAATATAATTACCCAGCCAATTATTTAAAATACACTATGGAGGATTTGTTTGAAATAAATGGTCATGATTCCAGGCTAATCAGCCTGTCTTGTGTAATTTTGTGTTGTGTTCATGTGTTTTGTTTTTGTTATGGAGGACATGGCTTTTGCTGTTTCAGCCACGTGCCTCAGCATTTATCCTTGTCCTGTTGGCTATGGTTTTTCTATGGTTAAATGCAGAGGTCACATTTCAGTTTTGGTTAACCATAACTGACAAAAACATGCAACTTTCACTTAACTTCCAGGTCTCTGAGCTTGTTGGCGCTGCCACCATCACAACCTGCTGTCGCTCTCCTCATTTCTACACTCCAGGTAGCTCCAGATTTTCCCAAAATCTAACCCCTAAACATCATTACCTGACACTTTATCCACATCTGTCTACTGTAGATGTTCAGAAAGAGGTGCAAGCTAAATTTCCGGGTGATCGATGAATTCAGGTAGCCAACAAAGTGTGTGGCACAAAGTATGCAGTTGGAAAGATTTCTAGTGGCTCGACAGGTGGTCTGACAGATTTTGGAGAGTGGATCCAATAGCTGTTGTGAAGGGCGAGTATCTGTGAGTTTGGTCAGTTGAGCATCTCATGTCCCTGAGAAAACACACTGAGCGTGCTAGAGGCTGTCAGGCTGATAAATTCCCTTTATCACCCTAAATTCCCTTTTTTTGGTGGATAAAGAATTGTAACTTGAACTAATTATGGAATAAATAAAGCTTTTAAGCTTTGAATCAATCGAACCAGTTGTGCCACAAAACGATTCGGCATCACATACTGGCGACACCTGCTGGTGCCAAATTGCAAGTGTTTTGTTACAAGTTGAATGTTTTAAATAACTTATAAACCATCAAATACCATTAAATGTTTTGTTTGTCCCTGTTCAATCATACACGTGTTTTGTCATTTAAGCTTTCTGTTTCAAAAAAAGAGGGGACAGTGTTATCAGTCACTTATATATAGAAATATATATATGCCCAAAAAATTCAGTGTAAAATATTTCATACATACCTTGTGTGTGAAGATAAGATAATTCAGGTCAGATATAAGCCCATCCAATAAATGTTTCCACATTGATCATACACCTGACGAGATTGTTGTGAAACTTTTAAATCGTTTGCATACAATAGTTCTTGGCCTGCTAACTTTAATCATTTTATATACAATTTATATAAAATGACCTTGGTATCACTTGCTAAATAACCAACAACATTAACACGCGTTGTGCGTTTCATTGTAAAATTTGGCGGGATTTCACCTCAGGTAAATAACATACACATCCCGAGCTAAACACAGACCATAAATCTGTACAAAACCGACTGAATAATATCAGTTTTATAAACCTACACAATAAAAATCACTCTAAATGAGTTAAAACCAATCACAAATGTAATTTATGGGCTCATTTTGAGAGCAACACCCCCTATTGGCGAGCCATCGGAGCGTCGAAACAATATGACGTCACGAAGCGCCGCTTGCTGAAATCACGTGACCCGGCGAGTTTGATACGCGCCCCAAAACATTGAATAAACCAAAAATAGGGTGTCAGTCATTAATGTAATATGTATAATATTAAATATAGTGTTTAAATCATATTGACTTACCTTTGATACCTTTGAAGGTGTAAGATTTTGTACAAGCAAGTTTTCCGCAACATTTAGACTTTATTATACACATAATTCAACTAGAAATATACTGTATATAGTTTTAATTTGGTCTCTTATTCAAAGGTAGTTTCTTTAGTGCGGCAGAAACATAAATCCAGCTGTATACAGTACTAAATGTGAACAACAGGTGGCAGTGAGCACTAACACTGTAAAAACATTTGCTTTACAAACTGTTTTCAGTCTTTAAATAAACCGATTTCAATGCAGCGTGCATTAAGTTGCATCCCTCTATGTGTATATTAATGTTTTAATAATGGTGATGCGTGATATACATGCATGATTTACAGTAGGTACAGTAGACGGAGTATCTCGGGTGCGGCTTCGTATCACCACGAGATCCTCATGAGGTTTCATGCTCGTATTTGGTTGTCCTGCAAAGACTGAAGATCATTTCGCCTTTGACGTCTGTTGCTCGGCATTGCCAGATGGTTTTAACCGGGCGACACTTTGGATCAACACAAACAACGCGATGCAACAAGTATTTTTCATCTACAGTATATACTGACGTATCTAACCTGCATTTCAGGCCAAGATTATAGTTTTGCACGACGGATTTACACGCCATACGAAGTACATTTGTTTTTGCATGATACGGGATTGACAAAGTTGGCATCGGGTCGATTAAATGTGCACAAGCTGGTTTCATGCACGACATACGAAACAAATCTGCTTTGTTTGTGGTCCGTGAAGAACAATGTTTTGCTGATAATAGACTGTGTGGGATCTAACTGAAGAGACACCAGGGAGCGTCCATAACCGAGCACGTTTCTCACGGGAGTTGCGCAGCTGTCCCGGGCGCGGAGAGATGTCAGCCCGCCGGAGCAGCGCCCGTCGCTCGCTGACACCCGGTACTGCGATTTTCGTCCTGCTGTTTGTCGGTATTGTTGGATCAGCTGCTGAAGACGAAGCTTTTAACGCAGAGGTTTGTGGGGGACATTATTTTGCATAATCTGTGAAAGATCTTACATGCATTTGTGTTATATTGGTAACACTTTACAATAAGGTTCAATGCAATGATTAGTGCTTATGCAGCATTTATCTTAATGTAAATTCCACAGCTGACGGATTATTTTGACTATTGTGAAGTGTTACCATTATCTACGTTGTTTCTATATGTTGAGTTGTTAAAAAAAAAGTTTTTGGTATGATTGATAACATTTTTAATATTGTTTAAAGTCCTTAATGTACAGAGATAAACAAACAAAAGGGGTATAAATCATGAATTGAAGGGTAAATAAAAAATAAGATTGATTACTAAGCTAAATATGCTAAATATTGGAAAATATCTCCAGACAAAAGTTTGTGCACTACAGAAAGCATTTAATATTTCCATCTTTGATGGTTTTTAGTTGTTTACCTGCACATCTGGTCAACATCTCCACAAATCCTGACACAGCAACATGTTTACCCTGAAGGTCTCGCACATCTGTATTTACTCACAGACTGACCGTGTGGCAAAAATTCTTCAGATTTCTCTGTATAATTTACCAATCCAAACCTTTCAGACTTTTTATTCTGTGGTGAACAAATACATTCAAGTTGTTTTGTCTATAAAGACACTGTATGTAACTGTATGTAGACTCCCACTGGTGTCTAGAAGTTATTGGCGTACTATGGTAACAAGGTCCCACGGTGGGCTAATAGTAGTTTCTTTTGTTATATTGCATTCATAACACACACTTTCAGAACATTGTCCACTTCGTTTTTTTAAATAATTTTGGTGTGTCTGTCTCTTTAAGTCCTGGCTGAGGACTTATGGGTACCTGTCCCAAGCAAGCAGGCAGATGTCCACTATGCAGTCAGCCCAGATCCTTGCTAGTGCCATTAAGGATATGCAGCGCTTTTATGGCCTGGAGGTGACCGGACACATGGACGTGGACACACTGAAGTATGATTTCCTCTGTTGCATCCTCTCATCCTACTGACCTCAGAAAAACAACAACAGCTCTTCTGGTTGTGTGAAGCCAAGACTGTATAGTTAAAGTTAACTGTGAGGGAATGGAAAGATCTGTGATAAGTTAACTAGCCTGCAATTGCGTAACTAGGTCACATGTATTTTGTTCGTAACACGTAACAGTTCTGTTTTATTTTAGCTCAACGGAAGGAATTTTGAAACAATGGCATGACAGTAAAACTAATTTACTGTACCATCGTCCAAGATTTTGAACCTTAAAGAAATGGCTCATCCAAACATTTACTGAAGCAAATAGAGCAGAAATGTCAGAGCTGTTTTTTGTTTATACCAGAAATGTGGATGGTAATATACTGCCAAGCTCAAAAAAAGCCATAAAATTCATTTATGCGACATACACAATATTGTAGAACACAACTGAGATTTGACTGCTCCAGCAGAGAGGAAAATTACCAGCGAATACATTTTTTTTTGTCTGTATCTCATCCAAAGCAAACTTGTGCCTTCAAATATTTTAAAAAATAGAACACATGCTATTTAATTTTAAAAATACTTCATGAACTACATAACTATTAATAATAACTGTGATTTTTTTCATATTTGGGTGAGTTTTTTTGTGGAGATTGTCTTTGTTTACATTAATTCATATTGTCTGCAAACCCTGAGGAACTTGTAATGCTCTTAGATGCTCTTAAGTCCTGGTAGTTTAATGACATGGGCTGTTTTCTCATGAGCTTTTGACATTTGGAGTCCCCAGACATGATATTGCTGTTTGCAGAGCCATGAAAAGACCTCGCTGTGGAGTTCCCGACCGTTTTGAGGAGTCAACTGAAGCAGGTTCTCGACGCAAACGTTACGCGGTCACCGGACAGAGGTGGGACCAGGAGAAGCTCACCTACAGGTGAGTTCTACCTCAAAATATAAAGGAGTTTAATGTAAATGAATGAATACAGTTGAGCAATTTTGATGAATGAATACAGTTGAACAAATATCTAGATGATCATGAATTTTAACATGGATTGTGATGTACAAAAATGAACAAACAAAACAAAGATTATTTTTGTTTGCTTTTTGCCTTTTTAAGTATCCAAAACCACTCACCAAAGGTTGGCCAGGAACAGACTTATGAAGCTATTCGCAGAGCCTTCAAAGTTTGGGAGAAGGTCACGCCTCTGCGGTTTGAGGAGGTCCCGTACCAAGAGATAAAAAACGGAAGTGAAGGACCTGACATTATACTGCTGTTTGCTTCTGGATATCATGGTGACATGTCTCTCTTCGATGGGGAAGGAGGTTCATTAGCACATGCTTTTTTTCCTGGTCCTGGAATGGGCGGAGACACACATTTTGACATAGATGAACCGTGGACCCTAAACCAACAGGAGGGCTCAGGTGTGACCAGTTAATAGGTTTTCTGCATGCCTTTACCCAAGTCAAAGTGACTTCTCTGTAGGTTAGGTTTGCACTAATATTCTTACAAAGAATCTAGTAATGTAGATGTTGGTGTTTTTTCTTTTCTCAAAACCATCAACCTCAGTTGTTTAGTCCAGCATATTAACCCGTTTGTTTAGTTGGTTTTACTGTTTCTGTCTGTGGTTTTAGGAGTTGACTTGTTTCTGGTCGCGGTGCATGAGTTGGGTCACGCTTTGGGGTTGGAGCACTCCAATGACCCAACCGCCATCATGTCGCCATTCTACCAGTGGATGGACACCAAACGCTTCTTATTGGCTGAGGATGACATCAATGGGATTCACCAGATTTATGGTGAGCTGCTGATAATTCTATATATCTACTGTCATTGAAACTGGGTCCGTAAAAGTCTTTTAGTACCTAAAAAGTCTTTGCCAGTCTAATTTATTGAATCTTAACAGTTAAAAAACGGCAAAATGCACACACTATTGTTTTCAAAATCTGTAAGACATTAAGTCATAAGGAGCGTTCACACTGACACCGATTTGCAAAAGCAAAGTGAAGTCATTTATTTTCAATGAGAGTCACTGATTGGTTGAGTTGAGCAGAGTTCAACTCTATGCAAATGCTCAATTAAATACAGTGACTACCATCAACCATGCTTTTAGTCCATATCTATTGAGTTATTTTCCCTGTGGTTGGTTTTGTGTTTAAATCTGACTTCTCAGTTCATGTGTCTTTGGGTGAGTCTGTTTTCTCCATCTGAAAGTCTTCCACTGACTAAAGGAACCACATGGGCCTTATTCCGCAGCTGGTGTCGGATGGAAAGACTTTAAAGCGTGACATTTTCTTTATCTGTGGTGTGGATGATGCAGTATGGTTTTGTTTGTATAGGGCCTCCAGAGACCACTCAAGCGGTGCCCACCACAACACTGCTTACAACCACTGTTAAACCAGAGCCCACCACCCCAGCGGCCCATCCAAGAACAACCAGACCCTCAGTGCGACCCACCAAACCCTGGGTGCCTCCGGTCAACCCCACCAGGAGGACCTACAGACCTCAGCCGACATCACGATCAGATCAGGAACCACCTGACATCTGTGATGGCAACTTTGACACAGTCACCATGCTAAGAGGGGAGATGTTTGTTTTCAAGGTGAGAAAGAATAATTAGCAACTATATATATGCTAACAAGTTTAGGTTGTAAAAACATTTGAGTTGTTTATCTTTGGCAGGGTCGTTGGTTCTGGAGGGTGAGGAGGAACCGTGTTTTGGATAATTACCCAATGCCGATCTCTT
Source organism: Ambastaia sidthimunki (assembly GCA_036877625.1). Lineage (NCBI taxonomy): Eukaryota > Metazoa > Chordata > Actinopteri > Cypriniformes > Botiidae > Ambastaia > Ambastaia sidthimunki. Next base: position 6,143 of record JAZGTK010008976.1, on the reverse strand, counting down.
TCTTCTGGATGGGACTTCCTGAGGACATAGATGCTGCATACGAACGGCATGATGGGAAATTTGTATTCTTTAAAGGTCTGTACCTCAACAAATTCCAGAACTGTTCGTAGCTAATGACAAGCGTAGCTAGGAATATAAATCCTAATATCGGAATGACAGAGTGTGACATCTTTGAATGATAAAAAGGCAAGAATCATTTAATATTTCCCACATATCAATCCACTTCTCCTTTAAACATCTGCTCCCGTTTGCTGTAACAACATCTTGAAGTCAAATTATGTCACTCATGAAACACTCAAAAAGGGGGGGAAGGAGAATCTGGCAGCGTTGCAGGACATGCACGGCCTGCATTGCATCAGCTTCATCTCCAGATGCTTGCTGATCCGGTTTCATTTTGAGAGAAGGAACCTGGAGAACTGGCAGCTGGGAAGGTGTAGTGGCACAACTCCCAGTTATTGTGTGACAGTTCGTGGATCGTTCCTAGATTTCCTGTTGGTTATGCAAATTTACAGGAATCCATATTTCATTTTTGTGTGTGCGGAGAGCTTCGCTTTTATGCCGCACAATGTGTCTTCTGTGCAATCTTGAAGCTGAATAGTCTTCTCTGTGATATCATCTCTTAGTTATGCAACCCCTCCTATTATGTTTTGCCCTCAAATCTAGCTTTTTGTCCATCTATTCTTTGTGTTTTGTGTATCACTCCCGTAGGAAGCAAATACTGGCTTTTCAGAGAGGCAGACGTGGAGCCTGGATACCCTCAGGACTTGTTTCGCTACGGTCAGGGAATGCCCGACAGAGTGGACACGGCTGTGTGGTGGGAACCATCTGGCTATACCTACTTCTTCAGAGGAAACCGGTAAACAGTGCTGAGGCCCTTGTGGAAAAGGCCAAATGTGTCACAATAACATAACATTACTTTTAGACTGTTTGGCATTGGAGGACAGTTTGAGAAGGCTTTTCTTTTTTAAGAGATAGTTCACCCAAAAATGAAAATTCATCTTTGTGCCACTTATACAGCATAATTTTTTCCTTTTCTTTTGTAGATATTGGAGGTTTAGTGAGGAATCTCGTGCCGTGGATAAAGATTACCCCAAACCAGTGAGTGTGTGGGGGTCAGTTCCTGACACCCCAAAAGGGGTCTTTCTCAGCGATGATGGAGGTAAGCTAGTCACGGGGACGGGTGCCCAAGAAAAAGTCACGGCTAATTTCAAGAGAAGAGAGAAAAAAATCCAATAATCCAGAGCTGAGAGGGAAAGTGTGACCTCATTGCTTGAAAACTGGGGAGCAATAAGGGGTTTAGAAAGGTTCTGATTGGCCAGAATCGCAGTTATTAAACGTTTGATGATGGTTCCAATGACCATAATGTTCCAAATGTGTAAATCTGTTTGGAATTGATTGGGTAAAAGTTGTAAACCAATTAATGATTGTTAGTTCTTGTTAACTATTGCGTTAACCAATGTTGGCATATACAAACTTATTGTAAATTGTTGCCGTTTTACCAATACTGCTCTTTTCCACACAGTGTACACTTACTTCTACAAAGACACTAAGTACTGGAGATTTGATAACAGGCGAATGAAAGTAGACGCTGGATATCCTCGATCTATTTTAAACGATTTTATGGGCTGCCGAGTGCACTTCGATGCAGAAACAGACATAAAACCTGAGCACAAATCGCCAGAGACTACAGACAAAGGTCAAGACCCTGATGACCACAGTGAGGATGAGGTTGAGGATGAAAATGATGTAAATGACAAGGAGGATAAAAAGGAGGTTGACGTCGTTCTGAGGGTGAATAACACTGACGACCACATCATGACCCTCATTCTAGTGACTGTGCCTCTAGTCCTGGTGCTGTGCATTCTGGGAGTTATCTATGTCATCATCACCACACTTCAGAAGAAAGAGACACCTAAAGTGTTAGTTCACTGCAAGAGGTCCCTGCAGCAGTGGGTCTGATGCTCACCAACGTACACTAGCTCTGTTCCAAAACATAGTGAGCTGCCTACAAAGGCTGCATGTCACAGTGCACTTCAAATGTGAAGGCTGTATCCAAGAGAAGGAAGTAACATTACAATGCCTTTAAAGAAATCCACATTTGCCCCAAAACTGAAGGCAACGTCATATATACTGTATATTTTTCAGAGATGGCAATCCCAGAATGCATTGCGACAATCTCATTTATTGGAATCAAATACCAAAAAATATTGTTTAATAAGAGTTCTGATTTAACACACATTTCCCCCAAAATTTGTGTGTGCTGTGTATTTTTAAGCTCAACAGAGTATAACATTGTTGACTTAGCAACATGCTAACAATGCTGTTGGATCCAACTGTAAGCTGAGCTGAGCTGTTAGGTGGTGATTTAGAGATTGAATTGTTTATGTAGAGCATTCCAAATCAGTCACTTGCTTCCAGTTATGACTTAAAACTGACTTAGAACTGAATTAGCTCATTCAAAGGCAGTAAACATCAAGGTAGCTCACTAAGCTTTGGAACAGAGCTACATTCACTACCCTATAGCTGATAATTATGCACATATGTTTTTTAGGAGACATGCCTTGTCTGTTTGATTGTTTATGGTGCTCGTCCAATCAGAACCCTGTTCTAAACTGAACATTTGCACTTTTGATCGTATTATGGTTTGTTTGGTGATCATTTCATGTTGTGGTTTTTCTCTGTGTGCGAGTGTGTGATGTTGTGATTTGTTGTTTTCAGTGTGTTTTCCTGTTGAGCCCAGACCTTTTTGGTTTTTACACTGTGGGAAGCATTGGATGTATTAAAAAAAGCTTAGATCAGCAGATTTCTTTCATATCCTCTTTAAAACGGTCTCAGTAACAGAGGAAACCACATACTCTGCATCAACCCAGCTAACAGTTGTAGGTTGTAAGAACGTTTCCACAACGTTTTCATTAAAACGTTAAAAGCATTATTTTGGATGTTTAAGTTCAGTTTGTTAGCTGTTGTATAATGTTATTGCTTGGAACGGTATTTAAACATTTTTTAAAAAGTTCCAAAGCTACCTAAAAAGAACGTTTTTGATATACGATATGTAACATGTTAAGAAAACATTCTACTAATGTTACCACAAGTTTTAGAGAACGTTAACCAAAGTTAGCTGGGAAGGTTCTGCAGACAGCAGAGGGTTAAAAGAAAAGTCAGGCTTAATAAATTGTCAAGCACACATTTAAGTAGGTTTATGATCTCTTCCCCGTGGAGCCTGGCCTGGGTTTCATTTCACAGATGTTGCTGATTTTGGACTTTATGTAGAGGAGAAATAAGGGGGGTTGGGGGCTTGAGCCAGCCAGCATTTCCTCTGCTTGAGTTCCACTGAGCGTGTCCAAAGAGGAGGAGGCGGAGCTATACTGTCACCGTGACCTACATTTGTCTACCCCGTGTCTTTCTCCCCCCTCGAACAAAAGTTTCTCTTGCTGTGGGACTTTGCTTTGTTTCTTCACCGAACTCCAGGCTGCAGTTTCCCCCCACCCCTGAAGTCTATGTTTATGAGAGGAATTCCAGACTTTGGGATACGGCCCATCAGTGCCTTTCAAAACTTAATATCTGCCTTAACAATGCAGATCACCGCCGAACAGTGTTGGAAATGTACTGCTTTTATTTTTCACGGACCGTGAGCCAAAGGGCCGCAAGCTTTTCCTAGCAGTCGCACAAATGTTGTGCAGCTTCAGCAAAAACATGCAAATATAATTCTTGCTTTTTCTGTTCAAAAGTCTTTACACGTGGCCTTTAAAGGGATAGTTCCCCCCAAAATAAAAACTTCAGTTATTCATCCTTGTGTCATTTTAAGCTGGTGTGATTTTCTTTTTCCATGTAAGACATAAAGTCAAACAGGTTTGAAAGACAAGAAGTTGAGTAAATGATGACGTTTTTGTTTTGGGGTTGATCGTTTCTTTAACGTTTCAAACCTGTGTGTTTTGTATTGTCTGTCAATATGAATGTGTTTCTGTAAAGCTAAACGAAGGCTTTGAGAGTCAAACTCTCCTTCAGTGATTAATTTGTGTTTTGATTGTTTTAAGACTTTGCATTGTTTTATATTAACAATTGAGTAAATCATGCAGGGCATGTATTGCTTTTGTCCACAGATATTATCAGATATGTAGCTTGCTCACAATAAAATGGAGTATACAGATGCAGTCTTCCCTTTTATTTGTAACTTCCCTGCTGATTTTGCACTTCCTTTTGTTTTGGTTTGAGTACGGTAACACCTATAAATTGTATGGCTTGCTGTTATATTCTAAGCGTATCTGTTACGTTACGGTAGTGTTGTGTAAAACAGGCTTTTCCTGCGATTGTGCTGGAAGTGACGGATGGGGCGTATAATGAACTCTTGGCAGCCGGTGGATACATTATGACTGCATTTACGGTTTGTGTTGGAATCACTGTAATTTGCAATATGATGGCGTGGAGATTCTGAGCTGTTCGTGGTTTCTGACTAAGAAATGATCAGTGATTTTGCACTTCTTATACGTAAACACTGCGTTATAACATCTGTTTATGCTTTATTCAATGCAGTCGTTTAGCTCAGGGTTCTAGATGTGTGTTATTTGAAACCTGACAGCTTTGCTCACCGGTGCTCAGTTCTTCATCCAATCACCTGAGCCAAAAATATCATGTGACCTATTACTCTGGAGCAGCAGGAAATGACATCATGACAATGCTGATTGGCTGATGGCATTAAAGAATGGGTACTGTTTCAAATTCTTCACTAGTGACTTTCTGGGGTTTTCATGTGAAGGACAGATTACCAGCATGTATCACAACAATAAGCTTTATATTAATAACTTAATTTTTTTTGTGGCCTTATATACTTTAAGTCTTACAGTTGGTTATAACAAACAAGCAATGAAGTGAAGCCTGCATGCATTTCTTATTTTAATTCTCAAAACAAACTTGCAGGAACCTCCTTTTCCTCACTCTCTCCCCTGGTATCCCATTAAAGGATTAAATTAACTCTCTTTTACAATTCGTCCAATTACATGCAAGAACACCGTCATGTGACTGGCCTGATGGCAACTATATGCTCTACATATTAGGGGCTTACCTGAGATCAGTTTGGGGTTTTGCTTAACATGGCCACAGTCAGTGCTTGCGAAGCAGTAACTTGCCCCTGATCAGCTGTATCGGCCCTTCGCTGGTTCAGATCTTATCCTGCCTTTATCTCATTATAGGATCTCCTGTCGCTTATCTGCTCATACCTGCCGTTGCCATGACACAGCCTTCTGAAAGCAACAGGTTAGATGTGGTCGACTTCAAAAGTCAAAGAATTACTGTCAAATAATGATACTTAGTAGATTTTTATGCACCAAACATACAGAGTTCCTGTTTTTCAAAGGCAGGTATCAAATGCAGGTATCATTGGTGGGAAAATATTACATGGAATATCTTCTTAGATGTTCCTTTCCCCTAATTTCTCTTGTCACTTTTGATTTAGATAATTACACGCAGCCTAAATCTTACTGGTTGGGTGTGAGGACATGTTTCTCTGTTGGTTTCATACTCGTTTCTGTAGCTTATCTTGGAGGAAATGTTCGGGGTTAATCTGGGGAAAGAGACCTGATGACGTGAATCAATATGTTTAAATGCACGTATAACTGAGGTTATTTTAGGCCTCACACACTTGAAAGATAATGAACGACTCTTATGAAGGCACAGCTACAGCATTTGCGGTTTAAATACAGTAACTGAAGCCTGGAGATATGGCTGATACTTCAGAATTTAATTTTATTAGTAATGCGCAGCTTGCTAAGACAAGAATTTCTATATATGGAATTTGAGGATGAGCTTTTTCCTCACAACAGCCTCGACAACCTCACAACTGTATAACAATGTCTTGGCAACCCTTCAGAAGATCTTAGCAAAAGTGGACATAATCTAGAACCTGGCAAATTGAGCTTTGCTACATATTGAGGACGTTGACTGCCTGGCTATCAGCCCTCATTGTTTTTAAACATAATCTTATGAGGGGTAGCACTGTCCTTCAAGATTTAATCCAGTTAGGTCAGCCCTACCTCGCTCTTAATCCTCACAGATTGCTGAGGTCTGCTTTGGATTCTGTCAATCCTCACGGAATGCCCAAACACTGCTGAGAATTCAGGTAAGAAATTTCACAATAATACCTCTTTTCT
>JAZGTK010008975.1:0-17727 GCA_036877625.1 Ambastaia sidthimunki | reverse complement strand
TCTGTTAAATGAAACGTAAACATAAATGAAATGCTACAACTGTTGGTAACATGTTTATTCAGTAAGAGCAGCCGACTGCATCACAGCAGTGTCTGTGTGTTACATGCAGAGAAGAGCCTCACATGTGCATCGATGTCCACTGAGGGGTAGAGGGGGAGAACAGAGGGCGGGGAGACCATGCTGATGGGCGTCTGTGCGGAGGGCTGAGGGGAGGGTGAAGTCGTAGTGTTTACCACAGGCACTCTGCTGTTCACAGCTGCAAAGACAGATGAAGTTACACATCGTTTAAAAAAAAAAAAATCACTCAATTTGAAACTTGTGAAACAGAACTTGTGAAGACTCCATGAACTCATCAATAGTGCAATTTAAGTCATCAATATTTTCCCAAATCAGAAAGACGTTTTGGGATTTAAATATGTACATGCACTAAACATTAATTTTGTCAACTTTCATGGGTACAGACAGACACAATATTCTAAATGTTTTAACTCAACTGGCTCATGAGCATTTCATTGTTTTATTTTTATCTGCATTACATCCCATAAGGCCCCAGCTGCCATGAGCTCACCGGCCATGATGTCATCCAGCGTGTCTGTGAGCGTCTGTGCAGGTGTGGCCACCATGAGTCCGTCAGGTGCCTGAGCGAGAAGACCTGTCCCCAACCCCGTCAGCTGCTGGCCCAGCAACACTCTCTGAAGGTCTGGGCTGCTTGTCTCGGGATACTCTGCGTTACTGAAGTCTGTGGACTGCTGCGAGGCCATCGGCTGGATGGGGACGAAGCCAGTTTGAGATGGAGGAGAACTCTGAAGGGCTTGTTTCTGAGGTGGTGTTGCCTCCCCGTAAAGAATCGTATCCACCTGTGGCAGCTTGGCATGGTCAGCGTCCTCTTCATCCTCCTCATCTTCCTCTTCATCCTCCTCATCCTCATTGGTCAGGGTGTGCCAGTACTCTTGCTCCTTGCATTTCCCCTCGTTCTTACCATCGGAGCCCAGCTGTGTGGCCTGTAGGGGCAGGGGGGTGCCGGGCATCTCCACCCCTGCCGCCTGGCCCGGCTCTTCTTTGAGCCCCTTGGTCTCCATGTATTCTTTGGTGAACTGCTGCTGCGTCTTCAGCTGTAGCTGCCGCTCGACCTTCTGTAGCTCTTTGAGGATTTTCTTCTTCTTTTGCACCTGCTCCTCGCGGCTTTTCTTCAGCTCCTCTATCTTGTCTTTGGTGAGCGGCTCGCCTTGGATCAGCTCAAGCGACTGCAGCTGGGCCTTTTCTATGGCGCTGATTCGCTGGCCCAGCTCGTTCAGCTTGCCCTCTGTCTCCTCAACGATGCACTCGAGGGGCTGGTACGGATGGAACGGCGGGAGCAGGTCAGCATCCAGGCCACCCGAAGACACCGAGTTGTTTTGAAGGGAGCTTAGCCTGTGCTTGGACACAACTGAGAGACAAAATTAACAACATTAGACACTTAGAAAGGTAGTGAGACATCTTCGAGCATCGATGAACATTACTAGACACTATACCAGGGGTCTCTAAACCATATTCCTGGAGATCCACAGAGCTGCAGAGTTTAACTTTAACCTATAACACATCTGTCTGGATGTTTCTGTTAGTCACAAAGGTCTTGATTAGCTGCTTCAGGTGCGATTCATTAGAGCTGGAGATAAACTCTGCAGCTCTGTGGACTTTGAAGACCTCTATACTAAACAATTATCTGGATAACAGTCTTTTCATGACTAGGGCAAACTAACCTTTGCTTGTAACGGGTGGGGGTGTGGGGAGCGTGGAGGGCCCTCTGTCTGGCTCCTGGGGGGGCACCACCATGGCCAGGGCTTGGAATGGGACTCGAGGAGCCTGAGTGTACACAACAAACACACAACTGGTTTAATTAAACCATAATCATGTTAAATACACTGCAGATTTATCTCCTAAAGATGCCAGTAAAATTCATCAGAGGGTCAATTTCACTGCTAAAACAATTAACATGCACTTCATCTTACCTGAGATGTGTCGTGGGAGGGGGGCGTGAGCTGGGACAGATCTGGGGCGGGAACTGACAGGATGTTGTTTGGGTAGTCTAGCAGGTAGGACACCACGTTAGTGTGACCACCTTTAGCAGCTTCGATCAGCATTGTGGAGCCATCCTACAGGCAGAAGATATCACTTTTGAACACATACTACATGACCACATAACCAATAAGCACTTTCCATTAGTGTGATGTAACACTCAGTGAAGTTTCCCACACCTTCAGTCTATGGGTGGGGTCTGCTCCGTGAGCCAACAACAGCTCCACCACAGCCAGGTGACCCCCCGCACAGGCCAGAGACACCACCGTGTGATCATTGTTGGCTGTTGCTCGATTCACATTAGCACCTGCAAACAACCAGAGGTTTCAAAATAAAAGACAAGGTTGCTTGTTGTCTTTAAAATGTAAAACAGAGCTTAGCCTTAACTGTCTTGACATTATAATCATTATGTTTTCATAATCCTTATAATAATCTTTTTTTCTTAACACCTTATAACGGGCCCAGGACAAAACAAGCTTTAAAATAAGATAAAACAACCTGAAAAGATCTAAATATTGTTTTCCTCTGTTATTTTGGAACGCATGCAGTGTCTTAATACACACACACACACTTTTCTGTATCAGCAATGTTTTCATGTTTATTTCCCCCACCCGTAATTCCACAGATGTTTCAGGAGATACTTATACATCATCACTACTTGCCTTTGCTGATGAGGAACTGCACAGTACACAGGTGTCCTGCTCTGGCCGCTTTCATCAGTGGGGTCCTGCCCCCCTCCGATTCATGTTCCTGAAACACAAAGATGCCCATCAGCTCAAAACATCTGTCACAACTGTCTAAAAGCCTAAATGAAAACTTAACAGCAGTTATGTTAGATTATGAAACGGATCATGTACGAACCAGGTCAGCCCCTGTTTGTAGAAGGACATCAGCGACGTCTGTGTGTCCGTTCTCACAGGCGTAGGTCAGAGCCGTGTCACCAGTGGCTGTTGTGGCGTGAACGTTAGCCCCTGAAAATAGAGAAAAGTGTGTCTTTTATCTTTACTACTTTCAGCAGATGAGAAACATGATATACTGCAACGAGAAACAGACAGGCATATTGTCAAAGTTGCATGAGATGCAAGAGCTCACCTGCAGCCAGCAGGTATTTGACCAGCTCCAGATGGCCCTCCTGTGCAGCCTCCATGAGTGGAGTGGAGCAGCCCAGCTCGATATCCGCACCAGCTTTGATGAGGAAATCGGCCACCTCCAGGAAACCGCCGCAGCACGCTAGAGTCAGCGCCGTCTCCTGCGTCTCCTCGGTCTGCGCGTTAATATTTGCACCTGCAAACATCATGTGATACAGCGGTGATGTACGACTCTATGACTGTTGAGAAACGTTGAAGGAATGTTCAGGGTTAAAAACAACAGAAGCTCTATGAGAAGCAACTGATGGAAAACCATCATTTCAGCCCTCGGGAGCCGATCAGACAAGACAGGCAGTTTGTTATTTGAGCTGTAAAGTTATGTGATGCCATCAGAGGGCTTTCCAAGCCTCTATTGCATTACAGTACATTTCAATTCATAAAAAAATCAATATGTCGATATGGATTTTTGTGGTAATCTACCACAAACCCTGTTTAATGGTGTTAAAGAATGGACTCAAAATGATACTATATTAGATTTTTAGGCTTAAACATCAATTTTCACATCAAGACAAACAATTTTTTGTTCACAGTAAAACACGAGGAATGAAACCGGTCAGTGGACGGGGGAACCGCGGTACCTTGTGCCAGCAGCAGGGCCACCATCTCCTCATGGCCCTCGCGAGCTGCCTCCATCAGTGGCGTGTAGCCCTCATCGTTCACCTCCTCCAGATTGGCGCCTCTCTCGATCAGCAGGGCCGCGAGCTCCACGTGTCCCCCGCACGCAGCGAGCGTCAGCGGCGACTCAAACGAGTCCGCCGGCATGTTCACCTGCGCCCCGCTGTCCAACAGCAGCCGTGCCACCTCCACATGCCCATCCTACACACAACACAAGCAGAGAACTCACACACTACATCAGACACTACAAGACTGTTCATTACAGGGTCTTTCTTAAGCAGCGATGCACAAATGTTGATTTTATGTTTTGTGTCTTGAGTAGCTGTCACAGTTATCATAGCAATTTTAGTTCAGGCACTTTTTAAAGCCAGTACTGCAGTACTTTAAACTCTAGGTACTGTGAACAGTTCTTATACAAGCAGTTGTGTTACCATGCAGGCCTCCATGAGCGCAGTGTGCATCTCATCTGTTTTGTGCTCCTGGTCGGCTCCTGCTTCTAAAAGAAACCGGACCATGTCCAAGTGCCCTGAAGAACCAGCAGGAAACAGTCACTGAGTACCAACTCAAAGATCTTCCCAACACAGAACTACCAAAGCGACTGATCTGAGGTAAATACAGAAGCACAGGTTGTTTCAGCCTCACCTTTATAGCAGGCGAGTGTGAGTGCGCTCTCTTTGAATTCGTTGGAGTGCGTGTTGATTCCAGCGCCGTACTCCAGGAGCACACGGGCGACCTCCACGTGACCTGCGCTGGCTGCCTCCATCAGAGGAGTGTGACCGTTCTCGTTGTGATCTTCGATGTTGGCTCCTTCCTTGAGCAGGACCTTTACAACATCCAGGAAGCCGCCCGCACACGCGTACGTCAGGGCTGTGTTACCTGAGAGGCAGGAAATGAATACATGAAGCTGTTTAACGCACACGTGGTCACGTGACCAGGTGTGCCGCAGTACCTGTTGACGACTGCGCGTTAACGTCGGCTCCGTGCACCAGCAGCAGTTTGACGATGTCGACGTAGCCGCCGCTGGCAGCAGCCATCAGAGGTGTGATGTCACCCTTAATTCCTCTGTCCTCCACGTTAGCATGCATAGCCAGCAAAACCTGCAGGCAACAACAACATCCAAGTCAATACAGGTGCTCATCTCAGAGGACTTCAAAACAAACTCTACTCATGTTTACAGTTTAAACCACATTTAAAACCACCATGAAACAGAAATTTAACTTCTGACATTTAGTCTATCAGCTTTAAAACTTTAGCTTCGTGCTCCTAAATGGAGATATTTTCATTCTTTAGCAGTTATAGACTTTTAAAATGCTCTTTCTCTTCCAGGAAAATTGAATAAAATAACTGAACTTGCACTACTTTTGAATTTTTGAGATGATTGTGGAACCCCTCTGTGTTTTATTTGACATGTTTATGCCTTTGGCTTGAAGTTGTCTGGCAGAAGTTTGGTGTGAGTTTGAAGATGGTACCTGTGCGAGCTCATAGTATCCAGCTGAGCAGGCCAGACAGAGCAGACTCTCGCCCTCCTCTGTGTGCTCGTTCACGCTGCGCCCCTCGTCCAGCAGCTTCCGCACTGCGTTGACGTCGCCGTCTGAGCAGGCCTCGGCCAGGCTGCGGCTAAAAATAACCAGACTGCTACAATTACTGCGACTGTGCAGGCGAAGCTACGCTAACTGCTCTAACTGAAGTAGCGGAAGATCTGTGGAGCTGCTTGTGTTTAATTACAGATAACTTTACATACACGCTGACAGAAAACAGTGATCGTTAAACACAACTGTTCAGCTCCTAAGAATTAAGTCATCTCATTGGTCGGCTGTATCAGGGTGTTCAGATACAGAAAGAGAAATAAAGTGTGTGTGTGAGAGTAGATGCCTACTTGTCAGCGTGGCTGGCGTTGAGCGTGTTTTCGGCCCTCATGCGTGTGAGGGCGGCAGCGGCTTCGTCCAGCGCGCAGCTCACCGACGACGTCAGGCGACGCAACACCTCCGGATCTGCAAAGGCTTTGCCATCGGCAGTGGAGAGTTTACCAATGCCTGCAGCGTCCAGCAGTTACACACACCAAACAGCAAAACATTCACGTTAGTACAGGCCCAACACACAAAATACAAACATCTGTTAGATTCAAACCATGCACTTTTAACAGGACCTTCACCTGCTTTCTGATAGATGGATCAGTTTCATTCAATTGCCCTCCTCACAATTTAATTTAGTTTTTATTATACACTTAAAATAGGGGCAATTCTTAACCGAAAGGTTTTTTGATATGCTAATTGAAAGTTTCTATGTATTAGGGAAGGCAGGATCTTATACTTTCAAAGCTAGCTTGATATTGCTGGACTCTCTGAAATTGATACTCTACCTTTAAATTGTATAAGAATTTACTTTTGTAACAAACTGTGGTTTGCTTTCACTTTCTTTTCTAAATAAGGCCTGTATTTACACAAAACAGCACACTCAAAATCCACACACTGTAGTGTTATACAACATAACACAATATAAAAACTAAAGCAATAATTTCATTGAGTACCAAAACATTTCACTTCATCTTAAACATTCTGTGTAAATAAAACACTGATTTCTCAGAATATATAAGAACGTGGTGCTATCTTCAAGAAGAAAGAGTTGCTTTTCTACGACAGCCTGATGCAAAACAGATAATGCACGTGTTAGCAGGTTATCCACGCCGCGTCGCAATAACGCAGTGCATGTCAGAGCATGTGTAAACAAACTAACACGCTGTACAATTTGACAATCAGTATACAGCATCACAACAGACGCACAATAAGGTCCAAGAAACACACATGAATGAGAAGAACACAAACACCAGACATTCACAGAAAGAATCAGAAACACACACACACACGCGTGTACTAGTGAGCAGTGCTGAGTCATGAGTGTGGCCTCTGCTGCTGTATGGAAATCTATTGTTGACACTAATCTGCGATATTAACTCTCCACTCATCAGACAGGCCAGTGCAGAACACGCTGGACCTCACCTAAACCAACCCAAACCCAGTACACAACCTCACCACACACAGACGGGTTCAACAGAACATCAAACATAAACACCAGTTTCCTATTTGATAAAAACAGCAGACTGTCTCAACCGCCGTGTCCATTTTTCTGTCTGAGCCAGTGACTCTGAGCTCATCTAAGATCTTTCTGCAGTGCTGTAGATGAACAATTCAGCAATCGGGTGTAATGAAAGCTCACGCTGTAGAGACTTCAGAGGTAAAAATAGAGGGACGTAAAGAATAAACAAAAGATTTAAGGCCTATATTAAACACTAACTCCAGGAACGCAGGTATTTCTGTCTCTGAACTCTACTGTCACTCTGTAACTCTCTGTGGTCCAATCAGAAGTTGATCTTTACATACTGTAAACATGGACTCTGTAACCCAGATACTTTTATTTCTATTTATAACACATCACACAGCAAAGAAACAAATATTCCGTCTTCTAAACAAACAGTCTTTCCAGTTTTGTAAAAAAAAAAAAGAAATGTTGAAGTATTTTGCATATCTTTAGGTCAGGCACTTTAAAATCTTATACACATTAACTGTGAAGCACATCTCATGAGAATCACAATCATAAAAACATGTTATTTGTTAAGATCAAACACAAACAAGCAGTTGCATGCAGACACAGGATAGATCATCCGGTTCATGCGAGCACGAGATGAAAAACGTACCTGCTGCTTCTAGTAATGCCTCGAGCCGGGCCTGTGTTTCTGGGTCTACTGTTCTGAGGTCAGCTCCGTCTGCGGCGCTGGATAACAGCAGCTCTGAAGCCGTCTTTAACACGGGGTTGTCCAGATCCTCCTGGTCTAGTATAAATGACTCCACCTGCATGGAAAGAGACATTATTACATAATCATTTACTAGTCTGAAGACATAAATCTTATGAATGACCATATAAATGATCTTACTTTCCATTCAATCGAAATGAAGACGGTACACACTCTGTGCTTTATAAACAAACAGATGAGTACATTTATCCATAATCAGAATCAATTCATTATTCAGGTTTTATAAGACAGTGAATTTATCTTGCATACAATGGGCAACATCTGGTTCTGCTGTAACTCATGAGAAATGAGTGCAGTCTGCTCCAGTGAGCACAGCACCATACATCAGAAAGTTCTGAAATGAGTCCATTAGACAGAAGACACACACATCTTTTACTTACACTAGCAATGCTAGGAACTCGTCCCATTACAAATCAAAACTTTCCAAACTCAACGAAGCCACAAGGTGATGCTCCAGACAGCTTTAAACGCAGAGAAAACTAAACTCCTGCTTGCAGACTAATTGCCCCAAAACACGGACTTTGTAGTGTCATCAAAACATTGCTCTGTTTGACCATCTCGACCGGCGTGACAGCACCATCAGCTCAACCAATAGCATACGCTGGGCAGGGCGTTGTGTTGCTCAGCCAATGGCAGACTGTGTGAAAGGAAATTAGTCTGAAAACTGTATTTTTTGTAATTTAGTGAAGTTAGAACTAATATTCTTTAAAGGTTATTAGAAAAACATCCAAGTCCCCTTTGAACAGGGATAGATAAGTGAGTTTGTGATCAAAACAGTTACTTTCCTTATGAAATGCAAATGCAAGAAGTTAACCAGCTTAAATAAGTGAGTTGTAAACATGTGACATGATGTTTGTGAAGCTGAAATCTGCAGGCAGTGAAAGCTATTGATGAAAGACAGCACACATTCACAGCAGAAGCAGATCTGAACCGCATTCCTGCACACGGACTGTTCAGAACCTGAAGTCCATTCACTCTGGTTTCAATTCACTCAACCAAATCCGGTTTCTCAGCGGTTCTGTTAATGATTCTTCTAGTTATTTTGAGGATGAAAGAACAGACAAATGTTTAAAAAAAACTTCCTGCATTCAACAAAACAACAACAAATCTGAACTCAAAAGTAAAACACACATCTGTAAAATCAAGCAGTTTCTGTGTTTTCTCTTATACTTGTACATTTAGTTTATCACGGGACCTGTGATGAAAAGTATTCAGCTGCAGTATTTTCATAACTGAGCCGGTTCTTGTCTCCTGACTCCACACACTGTGCATTGCCTCTTGGCAAAAATCTAGTACCCAAAATAATGTAAAACAACACTCTGGTAGTTTTATAATTATGTAAAGGGATTACCGATATTTGTCACGTTTCAAGAGTCAAGAACTGGCAGGAGTCACACAATTTCAGACAAGATACATTCAGCAAAAAACAAGCAAGCTGACCCAAAAAGCAGAGCGGGGTGAGTAAGGCCGGGTGTGGTCAAACAGAACTGGTCTGCAGTGAGAATTAAAAGCATACAGGGACATCTGAATGTGCAGGGCTGAGGCGGCCTGGAACTGTTCTGGGCTCAGTGTGTGTCATGATGTGAACGGGGGAGAGAGAGAGACACGAGGGCGAGACTCATTACCTCATCACTGTGCTGAGCGGTGGACAGCAAGCGCTAAAAACCCAGAGCAGAATAACTTTATTACATACAAGAAAACATCATATCTTCAGTTGACAATCCTAACTTAACATGAACTCAATAGTAACTGAGAGAAATTAAACAATTGCTCAGATTCCTGTTTTGAGATAAAGTCATTTGTAGTTTAAAGACCTATTAAACTGTCAAAAGTCAAAGTCATAAATACAGCATTACAGAACAGAGATGACGCAGCTGTGAGTCTCTGACAATAACATACAGTGTGGAACATCCAAAGCAATTTAAACCATCACACTGCAAAAACAACAAACTCTGCATGTCTGTCTGTCTCTGTGCTGGAGTTAAAACAGAGATATAAAATTTAAAGATAGAAACATTACAGATCCCTCTATAAACTTGTATATGCTAAAAAATGACTATTTTGGTGTAATATATTACCAGAAGAATGATTCTGGAGGGCTGCAAAATTAGTATATACAGACAGAGTCTTCAAAACAGTGACTTTTTACATTGCCATTAAACACAAACAGATCCCACATACACAACACAGATTAAACTCATGTGAGAAAAAAATACAAGCTTTTTATTGAAAGTGATGCTGGACCTTAAATAAATCACACAAATATTTAATTCCAGGTAATTTGCAACAAACCCCAATGTTGAGCTAAATCAAGTCAAACGTTTAAAAACAATTAAACTGGAAACGCACATACAGCTGTAGAACAAAATCCCAACAAAATCTGTTAATCCCAGATCATGAGGTAACTATGCTGTAACACAGACAGAGAAAACTGCTAATACAGAACACAACCGGCTCTGAGTACATGAGTGATGTCTGTACATGCTTTCCAGACAGAACAAAACGATCACTGAATCCAGACTGATACAAGCAACTGATGCACCACCACAATAAGAACCCCAAACCTTTTCAGTACCACTTAAATAATGTCCACAGAGATTCAAAATCAACTTACAGAGGATAATTCACCTGTGATAAATCAAATGTTAAACAGCCACACAGAGAACCTGTGACTGACTACAAACTCAACAGAAACTGTGTTTAGTTAAAAATTACACATAACATAATACAAAGAGGAAACAAATGCCTAGGAAATCCATTTATACTAGAGCTCGTTCACTAAAGACATCCAAAAGATGTTTAAACCCAGTGACACTCCCGAGAGCTTCAGCAATCGCATCTACAAAACAGTGTGAAAGTGTTACTGTGTAAACCATCACAAACATGCAAATCCATTTTTAAAACTTTTATAAAAGAGTGTTTTTACATGAGCTGTACTGCTCTTTCATTTGACATTTGTCTGGCTCTGATATTGATTTAACAGGAAAATCTCTCACAGAAGTCGGAATGTCACTTTTGTTCCTCAGGACATCCAGCCTGCAGCTGAAGCCGACAGGAAAATTCAGACTGTCAATATAAAAGTGATCCATCACGTGTTATCAGTTACCTGTGCAAATTTATGGATCATGAATCAACGCAGGATTCCAGGTCAAACTAATAAGTGCAGATGATGTTAATTATTTAAAAGCAACTAAAACACAAGTGCTTTCAACTGATCTGTAATCTCCAGCAAATGACTTCTCACACAGATCAGCTTTCAGGTCAGATTCGCTCTGTTTGTAGAACTGTAAACTAACTAACAATGTAATAATTCTACTGATGGGGTAAATCACGGCACACACGCACTCAGAAGATGCAGCGTGACCTAACAGGAAGTTGATGCAGTGATGGAATTTCTGTTGGGAATGTGGATTCTACCCGAGTCTGATCCCCTCGTACCTCCACCAATTTAATAACCCCCCCTTATTCTCAACAAATACCAACAAGACAGAGGGGTGGGGTGGGGGGGGCAGCACTTACTACAAGTTATAAAAGGCAACAGACACAGCCCTCCAGACAGATGGGGGAGAATCACATGCGGTTTTAAAACAGTGTATATGTTTGTAAATGCACCAGAACTCAATTTGACATGAGTCAGTTACTAAGAGGTCTAAAGCTAATCTACAGAGAAAGACACATTTGTTTTTATTAAGCACTGCACAGAAGATATCAAATGCTTGTCATCTGTCAACACAGTATGTCTGTATATGTCTTAAACGTTACAATAAATGTTTTGCATCTCTGGTAAATAGTGGCCGTACAGGCTTAATTCCACAAGAATTGAGTTCAGTTTTTCTCAGTAGTTAAATTGATGGTTTTGGGTCGATAATTAAACGTCTTCGTGGCGAAACAGGTGCATTTTTAACAGATAACAGTATGTACGACAACAAACCCGCATGACAAGTGTCACGCTTCACTATTATCATACAGTTCAAATGATCAACCCTGAAACTGACAAATAAACCTACAGTGTTTTGCTTTAACGTTTCAGTGGCATGAAAGTGAAGATCTGACACTCGCCTTCACTAACAGCTTCTGTCTGAAACACAGACAACATGCAGTACAGATGTCAGACTGACTTTACCAACAGGGCACAGACTGGACACAAAAAACAGCCTCTCGTGTTGATATTTAGTTACGTATCACTTAGCTTACAAGCTAGCGTACATTTCTCCCAACTTGATCCTTCAAAACGACTCCAGACTGACAGTCAGACAGACCAGCAACGTGAAGTACAGCACGTTACACTTTAAAGGCCATAAAAACTAAATTGGCAACTAGTTGACAAACCAGTGGATGTGTAAAGTGTGAGGGTTTGGGACAGCTAACTAGTGGACGATGGCGTTGCGCGCTGATGTTCACTTTAGGCCCAAATCGCAGCCTTCGTCTCGAGCCCGTGCTAAGCTAAGCTAACTCGCCTCAATCCGAGCCGTAGAAACGCAACGTGGGTCTCGAGAAACGCCGCACAAACGGCGCGTCTTTCAGCGCGAGGGCGTCGTTTCCTGAACCCTGTCAACAGCCGCACTGGATGTTTTGACATCTGGAGCCGAAGCGAGAGATTCGTGTGTTTATTGGGCTGCTGGGTTAGCTAGCGCGTGATAGCGTGTAAGCTAACACACACTCGCAGCTGGGCTTTACCTCAGACACCTCGTCCTCGTCGCTGCCGGACCCCGGGCCCGACGACAGCACCGCGGCGGCCGTGAGTTTGAAATCAAGTCTGTCTGTCGCGGGCCCGCCAGCCTCGCCGAACAAGCGCACTTTCTTGCCACCGATCCCGAGGCCCCCGAGTCCGGCTCCTGGTGTAGCTCCAACCCCCATCCCTAACGCAGGGGAGCGCGGAGTCACCGAGTCAATCTCGTCCTCGAAGCCGTCCGTCAGCATTGCCGTCCCGGCTACTGCATCCTGCATACTTTCCTGAAGAATACGTGTGTTTGTGAACGTACTGTTGCCTTTTCTCGTTCTCTGGGGTTTTATTGTTATAAAATAATGACGTTTTACTTCAGAAAAATCCTCAAACTCTCCTGAAGCGAGAAGAGAATCTCTTTCCCCCAAGCCATTAACTTTCTAACAACCTACCGTGCTTCGTTCCGTTCGCGTATAGACCCGCCCCTCTTTAAAATATTCTTAATGCTATTGGACGAGAGCGTCAGGAGCCCAACCCTGATTGGCTGCGTCACGTGTCACTCGAGCTGGCGCTCGCGACGTCAAGGTTGGTTTACAGGAAGGCTTTAAGATTAAACGCCAGGAAACGTCGCTTGGTAAAGACGATTGGACGCGGTCACGCTTGTCACGCGCTCCCGCCTCTACAAACGCGTTTTTCCTCTTTTCCAGAAAGTAAAACTTAATTTATGAGAGTCGCAGTTTGCAAGTTTCATGAGTTCTGCAGAGCTCATGTTTGTTTACTGTAATACAGTGTCAGGTGCACCACATGGTGTCAGGTCACAAGAATGTGTCTGTAACTGCATTTCTAATATATCATGAATTAGTTTTTGGACCTTTCAGCTCTTTGTGTCTGATAATAAACGGTTTTAATGTATGTCAGGACTGTGTCAGTGTTTAAAGGGCTGTAAAACTCACATTTCTGTGAAAAAGTGTGTTATGAGACTTTCCAGCTGTTCGACATACAGTTTCTTGTTTTTATATTTATATTTTTCCTTGTACTTGTTAAATTATTAATTTTAAATAGAAATTGCATCCGTTTTATCTTTCTGCACCATAAACAAGTTTCATAGTGAAAATACATCATATTACTGATGAGAAAATAAATTACATTTAAAAATAATCTTATATTTGCAGGTCTGTTTGTATGTAAACACCACGTCTTCATTCATTCTTTTACATACATTAACATAATGATGACACTCAGTTGTCTCTGTACAGAGCTACAGCTCATTGTTTCCATTTAAATCATGTACAAACATAATGAAAACAGTGACAACCATTTTCAATAAAGAAAACTTCAACAATGACACTGTACAGAACTGTTTAAAACTGGAATGTGACTTTTAGTATTCCAAACAAATATTTTAATACACAAATCTTGTATATGTCAACAGTGGTTTTTGTTCTAGATTTTTTCTTTCCCTTGTTTTGATAATCTATGATATCCAATGAAAACTGCTTATTTTCTGCCTAATAACTGGTGCTTCTGACAAATGGAGCAATTTGTCTGATTTCAACAAATCACAATTTTAAAGGTTTTATAACCTGTATAATGAAGAATGTGAAAATAAGAACTATTTTTTGAAAATTTGCCTGCGACTCATTTTGCCAGCAGGGGTCACATTTACCGTTTAAAACAAAAAACAACTAATTATTCTTTGTCATGATCAAACTTTATTAAAAACAAATACATATGTACAACAATACAAAGCAGCTAAAAACAACTCATTCAAGTGGTAACAGTCTCTGATCCAGAATTTTAGTGATAAATCACAGATCTATATGATTTGACTCAAACAGATGAATTTATATTGAGGTCATAATGTGCTCAGAAACTCCCTCACCTAAAAAACAGAAAACAGAACAATGTCAAATCGCAAACAAACATTGTCACTCTTAACATTTTTCTGTAAGAGGTGAAATAATGAGTGTATACTGTAAAATACTGCTAATCTTTCACATAACACTGCAGTTACAAAACACACTTACCTTGTCAATTACACCTTCTTGCTTAATTCTGTCATTTTTGAAGTCCTCATTAACATCCAGGACCAATATAGGAAGATCTTTAAGATACTCAAAATCCACCCTGCAGATGACAAGATATCTTTTAGTGTCTACATCTAAATTAAAATAACCAACAAACAAGTTTTAGCACACATTAACATAAAAACTAACTTTGTGGTGCGGTTGTTCAGCCAGCATTCATGTTTATAATGCAGCTTCTCCAGATACTCCAGTGGAATTCCCTGCTCCTCCTCCCGACCTCTGAACTGAAGACGCTGCATACATCTCTGCAGAACATGCCTTCAATCAGCACCGGATCATCTCCACACATAGTACATGTTTACACAGGGCTGCAAAATTCCAACTTAATGGGAATTTATGGGAATATATGAGAATTATGGCACCCAGAAGTCATGTGCCAAGAAAGTAAACATGTTCCTGTCCGTATATGATAAAATTCCACAGCATTGCAGCCCTACATATACCTCATCTTGAGATGACTACAGAGAGAGGAGCAGTTTTCTACCTCTGGATCAGCACGAAGGTAGATCATGCCATCGAGCTCAATCTGAGACTCAAACTGAGTCAGGAGCCACGAATGCCAGTCCTGGTAGATGGCGTATTCAGTTTCATTCAGATCTCCTGATTCAAAGAGGTTGGAGGCAAACACGTATCTGCAAATGCATCAACAAAACTTGTTAACATTCAAATAACAACACACAACAAAGATTTGAAGCCAATCACATAAAGCAATTCCAGCTCTATGTTATTTCTCACCAGGTTTATATAAATACTGCAGAGATAAATGTGTTTTATATACCGGTCACTGTAGACAGAACGCTCAAAGAACTGGACGGGTTTCTCGGCCTGCTGGAGCTTGGCAGAAGGAGGCTGAAGCTGTGAACGGACACGACTCAGACAAGCGTAGGTCTGAAATGTGTAGGACCAGCGGCTGGGCTTGTCATATAACATCTGCAGCAGGTTTCCTCCACTCTTCTGTGATGTGCTGAGCTCCTACAGCGCAGGGAAATCAGGACACTCACATAAGCATCTGAGGGTGAGTTTGTACAGGACAATAAAAACGGATGTTTCTTGAGTCACACCTCGTACTCGTTCTCTGTGGTTTGCACATTGCACCACTTCCCGATGGGTTCTGGTATGACCTGCCACTCGTCTGACGTGCGCTCCAGCATCCGCACAAACGTGGACTTCCCTGCAGCTGTTTCAAAACATGTACACAAATCTCATTTTAACTATTAAGAAAAAAGTATTAGGAAAACACATTTTTGCATTAAACGTCTGCTGCTGTAAAGCAAATGTTGAAGCACATATAGTTGTTTTTATTTATTTTAAGATGCTTAACTAGAAAACATTTACTTTACAAACTTTTCTAATATCATATTTATACCTAAATATACATAAAACCTAGTTTTTTAAATAGCCACATGCAACGTTATACATTTGTAATGTATATGTTAAGTATAACATGTTGTTAGCAGTTCTTCGGCTCTAATGGTTAGTTTTAAACATAAGTTACTGAATATTTCTTGCAACATTATTGCTAGAGAAGTTTATAACCCGTTTGCAAATGTTATTTAAAATCTCAGCTGGTTATCAATGCTCACTTCGCACTTGGCGCCAATTGCTTTACTGTACAAACACAGAGTATCTGTTAACTGTTACCAGATGGGGAAGAAACACGTTTATTAACGCATTAAGTGCAGTTTGTTTGTTTGTTGTGTTAACAGATCAACATTAGTTATTAAACTCACCGATGTTTCCCTCGATTGAGATCTTTAGCGCTCTTTTTTCAAAACTGAGATCAGCGTCGAAACTTGAACAGAATCTCTTGGGAGGAGTAGCCATAATACTTATATACTCCCACTGCCGCTTGTGTTATTATTTATGGAGGTTTAAAATGGTTAAAACGAGCTCAGATATTCCGCGCGCGCCCAAACACAGCGATGAGGTTGAAGTTCGCGGCAGATCGTCAAACTTCGATTAAGTTCGAGAGGAAGAGCAACGTGATTGCTCAATTCCACACAAAGGGCTGGGTCTTATATCACGTTAACAAATCAGCGCGCCGAGACAGGTCACGTGTTCAAAGCGTCATAAACGATGCCTTAAAAGGGCACTTTAAAGCCCGCACAATAATGGCACGTTAAGTTTAAAACATAAGGTTTCAAACCCTAATGAGAATAGTTTGATTAACTGTTATTTTTGAGATGTACGCCCTTCTAAGGGGACAGAGGATAGGGATGATCACTCGTGAATTATACACACCCTTCATGTGTTATCAAACGTTCACACAACGCTTCTGAAACCATCACATAACACAAAAGCTTCAAGACTCAGACGATGAGTGATTCTAGCTGGAGACACAGATCCGGGTTTTGGGAAGATTATGGCAAAGAAAATGTAAGTTATACACAATTCAGTGATACGTGTAACTGTTAGTGTAAATTACAGAGTCGTGCATGTGAACAATGTGAAAACTGAATGTTAAAACATGTTTAAGAAATAAAGTTCGTATGTTTTATTAGATTAACTGGTTGGTATTAGTTTAGTCTGGCCAGTGTTGAACAGCAGAGGGCAACACATGTTGTCATATTTTTCTATCATGTAAAAAGATTATATATTGTAATTATTCATTATTAGAGATTAATGTGTTACATGCACAAATAATTTTAGCTCATAGTGTGAGCTCATAGGGAGACGAGGTGGCCGAGTGGTTAAGGCGATGGACTGCTAATCCATTGTGCTCTGCACGCGTGGGTTCGAATCCCATCCTCGTCGCTGATTTTCTGTGTTGATCCCGAGTGAGTGATTTTTGTAAAAATTTGAAACTCACAATGTCTCAATTTCATGTTGTTGTTCATTAAATTTCAGAACTGCTCACAGCACTTGGGAAAGAAACACTCAGACAACAAGAAGAAACAAACGACAAATCTTTTGAGTAAATATGAATTGTCTGTTAACAGAGTCCAAGTTTAGCCTTTATTAAAATCACTTGTTTAAAACAATAACTCAGAAGTCAGTGACAAACTGCTTCACTGCTTTCAGACCAGATGTGAGTTAATGTGATGGAGGTCTAATTCTATTCTGTATTCCTGTATGTTGGATTTAAAAGTCTGTATGTCTGTCACCTTTAAACTAAATAATCTTGGTTGGGTAAATATGAAGTGAAATTAACTGTAAGGTAACAGATGCAGATCCTTCAATCCTTCAATCTCCAATGTAAAATATAAATGAAGTCTAGATAAACAGTTGTAGTTACATCTCTTACTGTTAGGGGTGCTATAGTCTAACCTGTGTGACTTCAGTTTAAGCTGCTCTGTGAATTGTTGTTTATGTACATTTATGTTATTCATTTTGTTTCCAGTTGTCTTCATT
>JAZGTK010008974.1:0-17728 GCA_036877625.1 Ambastaia sidthimunki | reverse complement strand
ATTAATGCCCCCTATATATTACATGTTGCTGACTGCATCTATACCCTCACCTAACATTATTAATGCCCCCTATATATTACATGTTGCTGACTGCATCTATACCTTCACCTAACATTATTAAATGATTCAGGGTTTCTTTATGTGGCAAAATTCTTACAAGCAGGAACTTTTTTTAATTCACGGCAATTCAAAACAAAAACACATAGGCCATTAAATATAATGTAGTGTACAGTAACAGCAAAGAGCAAACAGCAAGATTTGATTCACACTCTCAGATTCAATATTTTTAAATACATTTACAGCGACGTATTTGGGGGTGAAAGAAGAAAGACAGGATTGGACCGGATTAGACATAAATCGTTTGGAAGACTTGAAAAGTTTATCTAGGGGGTGAATGAGAATGAATTATTTTATGGACAGATAACAGTGCAACACAATCCAGTGAGGAGTGTCTATAGCACTGAAGAGCTGTCAGGGGTGCAGGCTAGCTTTAAAAGAATAAGATCTCAGAGTGTTGTACAAGGCCACGCCTCCTCCAAAACACACAATCATGCTGATAATAACAGATTAACCGCACAAGCAGGTATGTGGAGGTATGAAAATCCATAGTTTGACACAGGCTTTCCACAAAGAAAAAACACAGCCTACCCTGCCCTTACCTGTGTAAGTACTGTACACTGTGATCATCCGATTCTTACCATTTTAAGTCTATCAGTGACCAACACAATCCTACTCATGTTCAAGATCAATGCATATAAATCAGAAGAATTTTTATAAACCTTAGGCCATCTAACCGCTATAAGTTACAGAATACAGAAGGGTCATTCCGTGTCAAATCAATCAAAGGTCCCCAGCTCATATTTTAGATTTTTTTTAAAGAATTCTTTATTTTAAATGTCACTGATGATTTGTTACTGAGTATGTACATCTATATGCTAGTTTGAAGAGAGAACGTTCGTCTGAAATTTATTGGCAGGGGTGAAAAATGACTTGTAAAAAGATGCCAGCATCATTTTATTTTGACACTGAGATTGGTAGATCTATTAATACAATCTCTTGACTTCATTGGTATTTAATGTAACAAGGATTGCTGGTGACAGTTCAAAAATGAGGAAAAAGCACTTAATGTTAACTTAGTTTAACATTAACAAAGTTAACAAAAAGCACTTAATTTTTTTTTTTTTTTTTTTTTTTTACAAAGTTTACATTTCTGTAACTTAAGACACATTAGATATATTTTATTTCCTTTTAGGTTACCATTCTTAAGGCCCTATATGATATTGCCTCAGTTTACTCATGGAGGCACATTTAGATCCCTATATCTGTTACATTGTACACATTTTGATTTGTCAAAAACCAAATGTGGGCCACGTTGCAAAGATCAGGTACTCCATTTCTTTTAAAGAAGAATGTCTGAAGAACAAATAATATTGAAGCCAGAAATGAGAAAACAGATTTGTTTATTGACAACTGAAAATGTGTACACTTTAACAGTTTACTGACGGAGGCACATTTAGATCCCATTATTTTGGGGAGTTTATACATTCTGAGTTACAGATATGTACGCTTGGTTAAAAAATGAGGAAAAGCATTTTATGTTCTTTTTACAATCACAATTAGCATATAATGTAACAAGGACTGCTAAAGTCAACAGATTTTACCAAAGAAAGATCTACCAAAAACAGAATGATGCTGGCATCTTTCTGAAGTCATTTTTACCCCTTCTATTATGACTCCAAATTTCAGGGGAAATTTAGGTTGACACCCTCTACATATTCTACAGTGGATTACTCAATAACTATTCATCAATGGCCTCAGCACTGTTTATGCTGGTCTTGCTTTTATTTGAGCCAGGTAAATATCCAACTTTGGTTGATTTGACATGAAATAACCCAGCAGCAAATAAGCACACTGTTCCACGACAAAAATGGCTCTGTTCACACCTGTTATTAAGATGTTTTTGGTTGTCTGACCACAAATGGTCAGTTCAACACACTGTGGTTATGGTGATCTTCTGATGTAGTGGCTGATGTAGTCACGCAATCAGAGATACTTCCCCTAAAATCCTAACAAGTTTAACATGAGATGCATTGTACTACCAGGTGTCTCACCTGAACACAGGATTACCCAAACCTCATCATAATAGCAGGTAGAATAAGGGCTAGTGACGGGCATAAAAAAGATTCACTTTAACCTGTACAAGGCTGGAATGAAAAAATTTGACTCACAGGAATGCTGCTGGGACACTCCTCTGCTGTGGGATGCAGGAGGAAGTCCATTTTAGCAGGACTTCTAATGTACAAACAGTTAGCGGCCACATCCTCAGGTACTGTTAAGATCTCATAATGATGATCAGTCAGCTGCTCCATCATCTGTTACAGCACAAACACATGAACTTATTGATCATAATGTGATGACATCTCATATCGTCTGATCATTATATGATGATCACCTCATACAGCCTAATCATAACCTGATGACCACCTCATGTAGTCTGATCATAATATGATGACTACCTCATATAGGTTGATCATAATCTCATGAAACCTCAGACAGGCCCTTTCTTAGCATCACCACCATAACATGGAAGTACACTACCGGTCAAAAGTAGGATCACTTTCCTGAAATTTTTCTTATGATCTTAAGTTGTTTGTTTAAACGTTTAAAAATATAAAATATACAAAAATATAATTGTGCCAACATATTCATTTATGTTATTAGACAATAACAATTTTATTTAAAAAATGTTTTGAAATGCTCTGCTCAAGTAGATACTTGGCCTCACTTCCACGCACAGCTCGGCCTCTGGAAACAAACTCTTGGATAAAGGCTGGACTCTCTCTTTCACTGATGTACCCCAGAGTGAATACTCACAAGGTGGGAATACTCACAAGTCTCCATCTTGGCTCCAGCATTTGAGTGAGAGGGTCACTTCAATGTGACTTTCAACACGGTCAGGTAGAGCCTTGCCCCCCCCAACTCTAACCCGACCACCTAGGCCACAGGTCAACGATTGACTTTGTTGCTGTATCACTGGTATGTTATCCAAAAAGGAGCGGAGCTGTCACCTGATCACCACCTGGTGGTGAGGTGGACACAATGGCAAGGCAGACTGGAAAGCCCAAGCGGATCATGAGGGCAAACAAGAAATGTTTGGTAGAGGATTCATTCCAAACGATCTTTAAATCCCACCTCTGGAAGAGCTTTTCCTAATTCCGAAGGAGGTTGGAGACATTGTGCCTTAATGGGCCCCGTTTAGGGCCTCCATCACAGAAATGGCTGCTGCAAGCTGTGGCTGTAAGGTTGCTGGTGTCTGTCGAGGTGGCAACCCAAAACACGCTGGTGGACACCAGCGGTATGAGAGGCCATCAATCGCAGCTTTCCGAACTGGAAAGGTGCCAGGGGTGGACGAGACTTACAGAGTTACTGAAGGCCCTAGCTGACATGTCTGTTCAACAAAGCACAAGAATCAGGGACAGTGCATGGTAATTATCAGGTGTCTTGGGTGACATTCGGGTTCTAACCCTATTATGGAGGGATCACATTTTTCAGCCTGCCTTGGAAAGCCTAAGCCAATGTACTGGAAAAGGAGAATCTACCCAATTGTCAAACTTTGGCTAGTCGAGAAACAATGTGGATTTTGTCCCGGACGTGGAATGGTGAACCAGCCTTGGCAAATCTACCTGTCTATCTTACCAACTGGTAAGACACCTTGGGGCAGACCCAGAACACAAGGATAGGATAATTTCCAATAACTGTCCTGGGAACACCTTGAAATCCCCCAGGAGGAGCTGGAAGAAGTAGCTAGGGAAAAGGATGTGGGCTTCCCTACTCAGCCTGTTGCCGCCGAGACCCGGTCCTGGATAAAGTGGGGTAGAATGACGACGACGCATACAGACTGATCATAATGTGGCAACACCTCATACCGGCCTACCATAATGGTAACAGTGGTAATGGTGACAGCATACTTAAAAATAATGAAATATTTTTGCTGTTGATATTATTTCATATAAACTATACACTGTACTGGAAATAAGTTTTACTTTGAGCGTCTTTTTGGCTCCATTACTGTTGCTGATGATGATGGTGTCTGGTCCACCCATGGAGCAGATATTCTTCAGACGAGAACCTCCACACACAGGCACAGTGGACACAGCAAAGTCCTAAATTAAACAGATCACAATCAAATCTTAAGTTTTATTTTAATGACTTGATTTTAATAGCTTAATGACTTACCCTAAAGGTGTCAGCCAGAACCTCTGCTCCATGATGATTGGTATGTTTAGAAATACCCACAAAAAATTCTTTGCCTGTAAAGAGCACGTCACTTCCTTCGAGAGTGGCTCCACCAGCCCCCCCCTCTTCATTGCCCATCTCCACCACAGTTAGGTTTAGTTCTTTCAGCACTTGTGCTACAGCCTCTGCCTAAAAAAAAAAAAAACACATACACAGATGAGCCAAAAGGACCTCAACATCTCCAGAATCTGTGTATATGCGAGTCCCTCACCTCCACACGTCTCTGCTGTATGAAAGGTCGTGTGATAAGCGCTGTGTCACCCTGGATCACAGCAATGTCTTCAATACGCCAACTTTCTGACAGCTCTGGATCTGAAGGAATTTCAATTAGCTGGAGTCCCACTTTTTGCCTCAGCATGCCTGTTAGCACCCCCATCTGACGCTGGGCCTTGGCAATGTCCGTCTGAGCGCTCTCTTCACCTTCTGCCAACTTCCCAAAGGATTCTGGGATACCTCTGACAATGGCATGAGTGAAGCATCCATACGGATAAATATTGGCCATGGAAACTGTGTATGGTTGTTTCTTTAATATAGGTGCCTGTAGAAATTTATGTATTATGTTAAATGATGTTGTGATTGTATGTCGGTCTCTGTTCTAGTGAGAGAGTGCCTCATAAACTAACATATAATGAGAGAGTTTAAGTCAGAAATGGAAAAGTGAAAGCAAGAACTCTGGATTAGCTAATCACTTTGGTCCTTCCAGATACCCCTGCAACATTTTTCCTTTATAGTGCCTAAATAGGAGAGAAGCTGAATTTAGAAAACTTTTTTTACATAAATTATACAAAAAATACAGTAAAAATGATATCAGCCAAGTCAATTGACCGTCCCACATTTGGCTCTTTTCATATGCCTTTGTTGCTGCTTTTTTTTGTAGGGAACAGCATAAAAGAAGACACGCCATCTGTCTACCAGAAAAAGGTACTACATTGAGATTTTGGGGGTTAACACAAACAAGTGTACAGTACCATCAGATACAGCTGCTGAACTGCCAGACAAATCTTACAGAAAACCCCAATACCAGGCCTGGTAAAGACATATTATTCCAGAAACTGAGTGAAAGTGACTCACTGCAACACGCACAGTCTGAACAGTGGAAGTCAATCTGATTGCTCACATGATCATGAAACATTTTTCCATCTGCATGACAAACGATTGTACTTGTTAGTTCTTCATTCATTGCCGCACCACGTAAATACCATGTTAATAATAATATAGTCTTTTGGTGTCATAGTATATAAAGTTACATGGTATTATTATCTGATATATCATTTTACTGCAACTGTTTGCACGGTTGGGGGACAATCATAATCACATTTTAAAACCCCCACATTTGTTCACTTTTTGAAAGATAATTTTCTAATTATTTCTCCCTCTAAACAATCATAAAGTCTTAATAAATCGTCATTAATTCGTTTTGGCATGAACAGATTTAAAAAAAACAACAACGTAACAACAGTCGCTACATTATAATATTAGCTGAACATCTACAGCGTGTTTGTGTCTCTACAAACCCAGCAATCCCCTAGAGATACTACAGTGTGTGTCTGTACACAGTCATTGATGAATCAGTCGAAACAGCGATGAATTCATGAGTTTCGTGTGTACAGAAGTTACAGACTGAAGTGTGTGCAGTCAGTTGACGCCCTACTGAAAATAAAGATGGAGATTCATGTCTTACCTCACCATACAAACATGTTCCTTCACTTCATGCATCGCTTTCATTCTTTTGTTCTCTCGCATTTGCCCTTAAACAAACACTCAACAGTATGTGTGTGTGTGTATGTATGTGTGGGGGGACTGGTGTTATTTGCACTTACCCGTCCAGTTCTTACAGCGCTACACCTCCGTCTGTCTCCCTATAGACTGAAGCTGATGGTAAACTCACCCAACACTCAACACTGTGTTCACTCAATACTGTGTTCACTCAACACTGTGTTCACTCAACACTGTGTTCACTCAACACTGCAGCTAGTAGAGTTGCGCTCTTCTTAACACTAAACTAAGTCACGAGGCTGTGCGCAGCTGTTCACTAATCCACTCTTTCATATGTGGGTCAGATTTAAACCTCTGCCCTCATTCGGCTAGTAGCACAAATATCAGAAATAAAAACATTTTATGCAAACATACACTTAAACAAGAACAATTTTGCTGCATTTACAGGCTATAAATCTGAAAAATGAAGCGTAAAGTTTTTAAAACATTCAAAGAAACTAAACGGCGCCCTCTGCTGGACACTCATTTAACCCAACAGTGAGAACAATAGAGATTACAGAGAGAGAGAGAGAGAGAGAGAGAGAGAGAGAGAGAGAGCGTCTGTGCCCACTGTGACGCCGGTCAAGTCGAGACAGAGACACACTTTCTCCTTTATTGTGATCAATATAAAGACGTGAGAAAGAAACACTTTGACAAACTCTCAGAGCTCATGCTGGAGTTTCAGAGGTCCTCACAAGCAGATCAGATGCAGATGTTACTGGGGGAGACATGTATTTATCATCTACACACACTCAGAAACAGTCATTTTATATTGTATTCTAGTTTATTTTATTTTCTATTCTCCTTATTACTTGTTGTGTTAATGTATGTCTCCTGTTTTATGTCAAATGCTTTGGCAATATAGTAAGTGCACACAATCATGCCAGTAAAGTACTTTAAATTGAAATTGAGAGAGAGATGGGGGGAGTTAAAGGATTAATGGACAGCCCTTATGTCCATCTTTAATTACTATAAAGTCACACCCTGTTCCACTTGTTTTTACACCACCAATGCAGAAAGTACTGTACAAAGTTTCTTGTCATTAATTCATTCGTTCTCTTTCTTTCTTAAAACAAGTGTACAGTGGGTGACTGATTATTAGTGTGTGTTTATGTGTGTGTGCACTGGTATATGTTGGTTTTCAAGAATGTTCACAAATGTGTATAATGACATATATGTGTATAGCAACTTAAACATCACTTAGGCTGTTGGGCTTTTGTTACCCATGGTTGTTAAACAACCTAACATAGGTTAATGTATAATCATTAGAGACACTTCCTGTGTCTTCATAAACCAAATGGTAACAAAAGTATAGCATGGTTTTCAGACAGTTTTTTAAAAAGAAGAAGTTCTAAAAAGAATAAGTTTTCGCTTTTTTAATCCGCAAATTTACGTTCAACATTCTGGCACATGCCTAAAGTGGGGGCAGGGCCTAACTTAGCTTTACTGTTATTGGCTGGTGAGATTTTGATGGACAGCTCTCTGAGTGAATCGGGGTGCTGTCAAAAAATGTATACAAAATACATATAACATATGCTGAGGTTAAAATAAATAAAACTAATTTAAATGCACCTGTAGCGGTGTGATATCTGCGTTGTGTAATAAACTCAATACACCGAAATCCTTGCCATCACGTCCTCGTTTATTGGATCTGGATAACAAATGTATATGGGGACTCGTGCAGCATATTAAACAACGACTCTGTTTATAGGAAATTACATACATTACAAAAAAGGCTTAAGTAACGAAAACTAATCAACGAAGCATCTACGAGTACATCACATAGGGTCTTTAGATCACAATCATACATATATATCATGTAAATTCATCCGTTACATGAAATAAGGCCCTAATTGAATTACTGCAAAAACTTGTGCCGCCTTCCACTGCGACATCTCATGAAACTGTGAAACAGCAAAGTGCGCCACACCCCCAAGTCAGAATGGCGGCAGGAAACCCTAAATATGGTCATAGCAAGTGGAGTCACAAAATCATTACGTACACACCCAAACGATAGTGAGCCTAAAGTGCACACTCACTCATCAGACAAACTTAAAACAAACTTAAAGTAATACAAAATAGTCAACTTACATTTAGCCAAGTCATCTATTAAATGTCCTACCAGAGAGGATAACATTCTGGATCACTGTTACACTACAGTAAGCAGTGCATATCACGCCATTCCACAAGCTCCACTGGGACACTCTAACCATTTCATCTGATTCCTGCATACAGACAGAAATTAAAGCTTTCCAAACCTGTTGTGAGAAGATCAAAGCAGTGGACAAGAGAAGCTGTAGAGAATCTTCAGGTATGCTTGGGCTATACTGACTCGGATGTATTCAGGACTGATACCAACAACCTGGATGAGTATGCAGAGGCTGTGACATCGTACATAAGCTTCTGGGAAGACAGCTGTATTCCATCACGTACCAGGGTGAATTATAACAATGACAAACCCTGGTTCACAGCCAGACTCAGACAGCTAAGGCTTGAGAAGGACGCTGCATTTAAAAGTGGGGATAAAATCAGGCTTAAAGAGTCAAAGTACAAGTTTAGCAAGGCGGTGAGAGAAGCTAAACAACTGTACTCAATAAAACAGCAATTCTAAGACAATGACTCTGCCTCTGTCTGGAAAGGACTCACAAACTGCAAACCCAAAGCCCCCCACTCTGCTAACGACCGACAGTTGGCCAATAACCTGAACGAATTTTACTGTCGCTTTGAAAGACAATGGGTTAGTCCTGACACCATCCCCCATGACACCAGCCTTTAACCTGGGCATGAACATCAGCTCATCAGCTTCAGCACAGCAGGAGCTGAGGCCTATTCACAGCTCCACATCTCAACGGCCCCTCCCCCTCCAGCCCTATCACAGCAATGTCTCTCACCATCCAGGAGAGAGATGTAAACAGAGTGTTCAAGAGACAGAACCCCCGGAAAGCAGCCAGACCAGACTCTGTTTCTCCATCCACCCTGAAGCACTGTGCTGACCAGCTGTCTCCAGTGTTTACAGATATCTTTAAGACCTCTTTGGAGATATGCCATGTGCCAGCCTGCTTCAAGACCTCCATCATCATCCCCATCCTCAAAAAACCCAGGACCACGGGTCTAAATGACTACAGACCTGTCGCTCTGACATCTGTAGTTATGAAGTCCTTTGAGCGCCTTTTGTTGTCCCACCTCAGATCCATCACAGACCTTCTCATCGACCCCCTGCAGTTTGCCTACAGGACCAACAGGTCTGTAGATGATGCAGTTAACATGGCCCTCCACTTTATCCTCCAGCACCTGGACTCCTCAGGTACCTACGCCAGGATCCTGTTTGTGGACTTCAGCTCTGCATTTAATACAATCATACCAGCTCTGCTTCAAGACAAGCTTCCCCAGCTGAACGTGCCTGATTCCACCTGTAGATGGATCACAGACTTCCTGTCTGACAGGAAGCAGCATGTGAGAATGGGAAAACATGTCTCTGACCCCCGAACCATCAGTACTGGCTCCCCTCAAGGCTGTGTTCTTTCCCCTCTCCTTTTTTTCTCTATACACCAACTCCTGCACCTCCAGTCATGAGTCTGTAAAACTTCTGAAGTTTGCAGATGACACCACTCTCATTGGGCTTATCTCTGATGGGGATGTGTCTGCCTATAGGTGGGAGATTGACCATCTGGTGAACTGGTGCAATTACACAACCTGCAGCTAAATGGTGTAAAAACAGTAGAGATGGTGGTTGACTTCAGGAAGAACCCAGCCCCACCTACCCCCATTATCCTGTGTAACTCCTTAGTAGAAACTGTGGAATCATCACCCAGGACCTACATGTCCATCACTGAGTCCATCCTTACTACCTCCATCACCATCTGCTATGCTCCTGCCACTGCCAAAGACAAAGGCCGACTGCAGTGTGTCATCTACTTTACTGAGAAGATAATCGGATGCAACCTTCCATCTCTTCAGGACCTGTACACTTCCAGGACCCTGAAGCGGGCGGTTAAGATTGTGGCCGACACTTCTCACCCTGGACACAAACTTTTTGAAGCACTCCCTTCTGGCAGAAGACTGCAGTCCATCAGGACCAGAACCTCATGCCACAAAAACAGTTTCTTTCCTTCAGCGACTGCCCTTGTCAACAATATTTAGGACCCTCCAGGGCTTCTTACTCACACACATGGACATTACACCTCACATTTTTAAAATAATATAAAATAACACACACACAAATTCCTCGTACATGTATACATACAGTACTTGGCAAAATAAATGTGATTCTGATTCTGATAGGGAATTTATGTAATTGCCACAATATTTGGCAAATATTATGCCAAGACATTGAAGATGCTAAGTTGTAAAGGGATTTTTGATATTTCAAACAGTATTGTGATGGCAAAGCAATAAATTAATGGCAAAAAATGTAAACAAGAAGTGGCTTATATCTGCTGTGTGAATTGAGTGATTCAATTAAAACTTGAGCTGTATGTTTGAGTCACAGTCATAGCAATCACTCACTGCATGCAGAAGATATGGGACACTTCCTGTTCCATCAATTGCCCTAAATTGATTGCCTCACCATGACAACACCATTCGAGATTTCAATGGTCTGCTCATAGTTTAGCATTTTTAATATCTCTTCTTTTTTCTGACCAAATATAAAATTATTTGAGTACATTTAAAGGTACTCTTTTAAATACTGTTTTAAGTGACATACTTCCTTCTGCCAGTTGGTAGCACTGTTAACAATTTTATTTTAGCATCTTTATTGTCTTGGCATAATGCTCAAGTTTGGTGCCAATCACAAGAATTCCATAGGAGTATTTAAAATGTTTAAAACAATTTCCCAAGTTTGTAACCCCTTCACAATTTATCGTCTTCAATGTCTTGGCATAGTTTTTACAAAATTTGGTGAAAATCACATAAATCCCCTAGGAGAAGTATTTACAAATTTGGAGCCTGGAATTGACAAAAAAATTCACAAACAATCCAAATTGGATGAATGTAATTCTTAAACTGTCTGCCTTGATGAGGAAAATACATGTACCAAGTTTGGTGACTGTAGGTAAAACTAACCCCGTCACTTTAGTCAAAAGGGGGCGCTACAGAGCCTCCCACCACACCCATGTCTAAGCTTTTGCTCATGCCTAAGGACAGTCCGCTATGATGCCAAATTTCACGCCTACACTTTGGTTGTGTAAAAGTAAATTATTCTGCAAAACACTCTGACATTTACTGTTATGTAAATCAGAGGTTTATTTGTTTTGTTGTCAAGATGTTTTAAAATCCAGACATCATTATTTTAAATCAGACTCTAGTTTTCCATGTGGATTTATCAAGATAAAAAATTGCTTTGAATTAAAGTTTAAAATTTAGTGAAAAGGTCAAAAGTGTTTTGGGATTGATGAAGATAAATGTGAGCAGACAGAGGCAGCGCAAGAGACTGCTGCTGTAATGATCCTGTGTTATGTCTGGGTAACCGATTACAAAGTACAACTGTTATCTTCAATCACACTTTTTTGCTTATCTGTAAAAAAACAATTAATCATTTAAATTTAACTACTAAAAAAAACGTTGAACAGCAGCAAGCAGCATTCATGGGGCCGCAACAGCTTAGTGAACATAGTATCATGTCCCTAGTCTGATTAGACTAGAGATGGTGAAGTAAAAATCAGAGCTTGACAAGGACCTCTGCTGGT
Organism: Ambastaia sidthimunki; assembly: GCA_036877625.1. Classification (NCBI taxonomy): domain Eukaryota; kingdom Metazoa; phylum Chordata; class Actinopteri; order Cypriniformes; family Botiidae; genus Ambastaia; species Ambastaia sidthimunki. The sequence goes on along the minus strand of JAZGTK010008974.1, from coordinate 5,990 downwards.
CAAAGTGAGAGAAAGCAATGTGTCTGAAAATGTTTCACAACCAACGCATTCATCTCAGAAGCAAAAATGATAAAATGGACAGATTAATAAATGAGTAAACCAATATAATAATTACAGAACAACTATATTGTATATGTATATGCCTAGTAACTCAAAACAGTAAAGATAACAGGAAACTGAGTTCACATAATTGCCAAAACCACTTATTTTTTCTAATACTTCAAAAGTAACAACTGAATAAAAGAAAAAGTAGAGCTTCACCCTGAGTGTTGACTACAGCTTGGGTCAGAGGATCTGGCACTCTTATGCTTTACATGAAAACGCCTCAACATGACTGAAGTATTATTATTATTATAAGCAGCTGCTGAGCACAAATCAAACACTGGACCTAAACAGAAATGATTATCAAGTATAGACCTACTTGTCTCTGTATTAACTCACAGGATAGTGCACGGACCATTCCTAAAAAAAATCATTGTAGCCTGGCAAGCAGACAAACTTTTTCCAGCATTTCCATCTTGTTACACTACATTCCGAAACAATATATGAAAAACATAGAGAGAGAGAAAGAGAGGGAGGATAATGTGATAATAGCTGGTCGCCTTTACTTTGAGCACAACAGTCTGGTGAACAAGTTTAAAACCCAAATATTAAACAATCATTAATGATGCAATGATCCAACTGGCCATAGGTGCATTAAGCTTCTTGTGGGAATAATATGAAAGATGTGAAATAGAACAAAACAGTTGCTTATCACATCAGTCACAATTTATTTCATCATTCATAATGAAGTAGTCTACGGTCCACTAAAAGTATAGTCTGTGTCTAGAGCTGTATAATAGCATAATAACAAGTGTGATTTAAGTCATAAATATTAGACTTCACATCAAATACATTATCAGCCTTATTGGGCAAAATCAATTAAAAATGCACATTTCAGAACACCCTCTCTTTGTAACGGGTTCCATGACAAAGTCTCACAACAATAAATTCTCCCAAACTCTCACAATACAGCCCACGAGTCCTGTGTCACACATTTTGAACCTTTGAATCAAAAAGTATTGTATTAAAAAAGGACCTTATTGCAGAATTTTGGTCTTTATTGGGTTTAGAAACCATAAAATAGATCTGATACAGAAACTTCTGTGAGGCTTGGTCAAAAAATAAAAATAAAATAAACTTTCAAGGCCAAAGTATATATTTGATAATTGTCATAGTATGTGTTACTACTCTCTACAGTATCACTCTGTACTACACTAATTACATTAAACTTAGCATGACCTACACAAACTGTTCAAAAGTTATAATCAAAAGACTTCAGTTACTCTCTAATGACCAGTTCAACCGCAGGTTCTGTTTTTCATACTGGACGTCTCATTTAGATAACATGCCAGATTTATCTCATCTGACTGCTATAGCAGAGGCTCCGGGATTAGTGATAGCAGGACTATGAAACACTGAGACATGACACTGACTGGACCAGACTGGTCAAGATAAAACACATCACCACACACCCTCATGTGATGAGCTGACAGGGGATATAACTCATAATATTACAAAGAGACTGAATGTCTTATAAAGGTGAAGTCCAGCAATGCCAATATTGCTAGAAGCTAAAGTGACCTACAATTATTTTGACAAACTCATTCACATCTGAACAGCAGTCATAAGTCCACATTAATAGCTGCACTCCCAGTTTAACCTTTAAAGTCTTATATTGAAAGCAATATGGTGCTAATTATGCACACAGGTTGAACTGTTTTGATATAAAAGAACATATTCTTTTTAAATAAATGTTACTGTAATTTATAGTGTTGTTATATCCGTGTTACTGTGGGCACGTTCAGGTGTTCTCAAATACTTTAACAGCAACAGTGTAACAAAGCGCGCATCACTACAGCAGACAGAAGGAGGGGCTGCAGCGGCGCGCGCTTCAGTCTACAGGTCCGCTGATGACGGAGCGCGTCACACGGCGTTTCACCGCGTCGGGACGCGCGTCTTATTTCACTGACCTTTACCGTCTGCTTACACGCTGTTCCCCGTCACGTCAATTATGAGGAAATATACAACCTGTGCGTGAAGACAAAAGCTTCGCTGGCGGTGCGGGATGTCATGTAAGTGAATGGGTGCTGGTCACCTGTTTTCATTACTGTTTGTTACACCTATTGTTATAAAGTGAGAGATGTTTTCCAGAACAGTGCCATTTATTTAAACGTTACGTGTTAAGGTTACAGCTTGTGGTAATTCAAATGCAATTTTACAATTAAAGCGTGCAGAATGATCCATTGCTAATATAAATGTAAGATGCTTTATTTGTCATTTCATAACTGGGATCGCTTTTTAACAACAGAGCTTGTTTAAATGACACTTAAATGATACTTGAATGCTTTTTTATAAAGAAATTGTCATGACGCTTGTTGCTTTGATTCTACGTAAGAAAGAGGTAAATCATATTATAAGTCATTAGACATATAAAGACATTTTATCATTCAGTGCGTTTGTTCTCCTACACAAATGAAGTTTGTACCGTCATTACAGTTAATATGAGACGGTGGCGGTATTAGCCACCATATTTACACACAAATAAAATAATTAAAACGACAACATGATTGTGACAGCTACTGGCACTGTTGGACGGAAATCCTCTATGGTAATTGATTAATAAGCTGTTAATATGAATTATTTTACTGTAGTGACGAATCAACTAACCGCAAAATACGGTTGCCATGGTAAATGCTTGTAAAGGTAGGAAATAAGAGTTTAAATGTGTAAAATACATAAAATATTGTGTTAAGTTTAAATGTTTGGCTGCTAGGACAAAAGTTGTTCACAGACTGATCACAGTCCATTAACAGACTGCCACAGTCCCTTCACAAATTCTCCACAGTTTGTTTATAGACCACTTACAGCCAACGGTCTGTTCACAGACCACCCACAAGTCCATTACCAGACCACCACAGTCTGTTCACAGACCTCCACAGTCTGTTCACAGACCTCCAAAGTCCTTTTACAGACCTCCACAGTTCGTTCACAGACCTCCACAGTTCGTTTACAGACCTCCACAGTCCTTTTACAGACCTCCACAGTTCGTTCACAGAGCTCCACAGTCCTTTTACAGACCTCCACAGTTCGTTCACAGATCTCCACAGTCCTTTTACAGACCTCCACAGTTCGTTCACAGACCTCCACAGTCCTTTTACAGACCTCCACAGTTCGTTCACAGGCCTCCACAGTCCTTTTACAGACCTCCACAGTTCGTCACAGGCCTCCACAGTCTTTTTACAGACCTCCACAGTTCGTTCACAGACCTTCACAGTCCATTCACAGACCTCCACAGTCCATTCACAGACCTCCACAGTTCGTTCACAGACCTCCACAGTCCTTTTACAGACCTCCACAGTTCGTTCACAGCCCACTTACAGCCCACAGTCCTTTCAGAGACCTCCACAGTCCATTAACAGACCACCATAGTCCGTGCACAGACTGCCCACACACAATTCACAGACCACTCACAGTCTATTCACAGCTCATTTGATGCTCTACACAAGACTGTCAAGACTTGCTGAAATCCTCAGTTTCAGTCTGATTTTAAGTCTGCAAGGAAACGTATCAGGCTAATACAATGAACACTTTTGAAGGAAAACTACTTACAGAAAATTTGTAAGCTTTGTGTCATCAAATTTTGAATCTAGAATTTTTAAAACACTAGATACACATGAGTAGAATAATAAATTCCACCAAGTGATGTCCTTGAAATAGTATGTGTTATTACTTTTGGATGGACAGACAGTCTGTAAGCTTTGTTATATTTCTACTAGCTTCTCCAGTGATGAGACAAGTGCAAATGGCTTATTTCTATCAAAATGAAGGCCAGCAGGGCTCAGATACTGTCACTTACCAATCCAGAGTCTTTAACAATCAATACTGCACATTTTTATGATACTAACCCTAAGTAATGAGGAGTGAGAGATCGACATGAATCAATCATCTGGAAGCTGGTTAGTGTTGTACCGTTAAGGCGTTTCTCTGCTTTGGGGACACCAGGTATCTTTAGGTGCAAAGATTGATTGTAGAGCAGCTGCAGGCAAGCTGAGGAGGAGATTATAGCATTGGCTTTCATCAGAAGATAAAGACTTTATTTCCTGTTTTTAGTCTGAGATTTGGCTCTGCTCCACAAGAATCTCCTAATGATAGTCTCATATTTCTGAGTTCCATTTCAGAAAGGCATTACAATAAATGATTCATAGTTTCAGAATATAGAATATAGTCTTTAGGGGTTTTATGATCATTAGAGGTAAAGTTTGAGGATATACCCTTCTTACTTATGGACTTTTTTGGCAAAGACTTGGTAGTTTTAGAGATGGATTAAATCTTGAGTCACAGTGATGTCAGTAATGACACACACACACACACACACCTCAGCAGATGGTCTGACTTCTTGATTGCGTTTAAGCTTTAGGGTTGCATTGTATGGATGGCTTTCTGTGCAGGTTTGAAAGCTTGAAAACAATGTTAATCACTCTAGTATTGCTGTCATAAATTAGGCCCACTAACACAAAGACTTTGATTGACACACCACATTCAGTGGTGGTTTAAAGCTTATCTTGATGCAGTTTTGTGTTGTAAGAACTAATAAAAAAAAGCCACAATATCTCTTGCAAAAAGTGGGAGACTCCAGGTACTGGAGTCAGGACACCAGGACTCCATTCACACTCACATGCCAAGGCAAACTCACTCACACAGTCCCTGAGAGACATCAGTAACACACTATCCATATCCCTACAGGTATTAAATCTCAAATGTCCCACAATCCCACAAATTTTTGAAGACTGGGAAATTAAAATACACAAATACTTTTCAATGGGCTGCAGTAGGTTATTTCTTCTGTGGCCTCATTTGAACACTTTTGCTCCTGTCCTGATGCCTGCTGTGTTTCAGGCTGTTTGCTCTGCTCTGAGAACAGCTGTAATGCACCTCACTTCACAGGTGAATTTGTCATTTTTGTCAATTTGTCAGGGATGACTTCTATGTTGTTGTTCACTCCCCTCCTCGTGAATTGCCATTTGTCAGCATCTCGGTGAAAAAGCTGCTAGATGCAGCTTGTGTCATGAATATTAATTATGTTATGCGATGTAGGCCCAATTATTGTGCTGAAGGACAGACGTTTTTAGGTAGCACTATAGCTATATTAGCTTACCTACGGTTAACAGTTTAATTCAACAGAGTACAGTTTATTTTTCTGATGTAATTAATCTAATCAAAACAAACCTTTCAAATTAAAGTATAATTAATAGTTAGTAAAAAGGGGTATGGGGGCTGAGGGGTGGATTCAGTCATTAAATGATAACAGGGTGACACATGTCCCTTTATAAACAGCCCCTGCTGTGAGTCCAAATGTTTGGCAAAATGGAATGTTATTACTTCATATACATAACTGCCTACTATCAATCTAATAGAAACAGTGAGCAAAACTGTCCGTGAGTTTCGGGCCTAAGCACTGAACGTGTAAAGGGCCATATTGTTTTCCTTAAGATTATTATTATTGTTTACATTGTTTAATTTCTTTTTCCCCTTAACATGCTGAAGTCTTGAAATTTGGCACACTTGAGAGTTGTTGATCATTAGGGCTGGGCAAAGGCTGGCACATGGGTGGGGCAGAGGGGCTCGGTAGCACACCCTGGTACGGGGCACAAAATGATGCTGCATACAGTGCTCAGCATAAATGAGTACACCCCCTTTAAAAAGTACGAATTTAATCAGTAGCTCAATGAACAAAAGAACAATTTCCAAACTTTTCACAAGGCTGAGTTTTATTGAACACTTCTTTTACTCCATAACATGAAATTAAGGTTAATAATCTAACTTGGATCAAAAAATCTTCAGTTTCAATCAAATTGGTTGAAGCAAAAATGAATACAACCCGCAACAAAAACTACTACATCTAGTATTTTGTATGAGCACCGTGATTTTTAAGGACAGCACCAAGTCTT
>JAZGTK010008973.1:0-17732 GCA_036877625.1 Ambastaia sidthimunki | reverse complement strand
TGTGTGTGTGTATTTCCTGAGAGCTGAGCAGCATTAACTCTGCCTCCGGTTTCCAGCAGAGAAAGGAAGGGAAACTAATTCTGTGAGGAGAAATTTCAGCCCCCTGCAAAAGCAGCAGCCCAGCAGAGAGGGTATAAAGGGGGTCAAGAGTGTACCGGGCCTCTCATAAACACACCACCCGCTCAAACGCACACACTCGCGCGGGAAATGTTGGATTATGGCGGCGCGAGACAGAGCTGAGGATTCCTCATTTTGAACCTTTGACGTCCTGTAATACATTTCTGATGAATGATTGTGTTTCAGAGTAATGAATTAGCCTCATTAAACGCATGACTGGAGCTCAAGAAAGACCGGGGGGAAACTCTGGCGGGAAGGGGCGTTTCATCAGCGCTGGCGGAGATAAGAAAGTGTGTGCGCAAAACAGAGCTCAGGAGGAGGGAGCGAGTGTGTGACCGCGAGGTGGGAAAACAGGAGAGCGACAAGCTTTGTGCGGAGAGATTGAGCGAGGGAGGGAAGCAGCCCGGTGGGAGATTAAGGAAGGCTGTTTTAGCACAGCGCTGGGTCCCGCTGGCTTCTTATCTGTATCGTTTCTGCTGCTCTGAGACTGCGCTGCACAGAGATTCCAGCTTTCTGTGCCAAGCTCACTTGTTTGTCTGTCTCTGTGCTGAGCCTGTTTTCACGTGCTGCGGGATTCTCTGTGCTGGGAGATTTCTCTGTGTCTGTGGCCCTGTGTTGAGCCTGTTCCCTGTGCTGTTATTTTCTCTGTGCTGTTGTCCCTGTTTCATGTTAAATGTAATATTATTGTGTATGTAAATCTCTATGTGTTTAAAGTAATAGATTAATATCATTTGAAATCCTCTGTTCTTATCTGTTTTGTCGTTTTCTGTGACATCTGTATTGCAGTTCGCTGTTTTGAAACTGTTGCATTTCTCTGTGACGTGTCAGTAATACAGTTCTGTGTTTGGTGTCAGTATTGAAGTTCTCTGTGTCATGTGTGATTTTCAGCACCTTGTTTGGTGTCAGTGTTGAAGTTCTCTGTTTCGTGTCAGTATTGTAATTCTGTCTGTGTTTCAGAGCTCTGTGTCGTGTCTGTTTTGAGCTTGTGACGGTATAAAAGCTCCAGGGCTGTAAGTGTTCAGCTCAACACAGCACATATGGAAGCAATGAGCTCAGCAGCTGTCATAGGGTGTGTTTCAGTGGACAGAGAGATGGAGGAGGTTTTCGTACGTGTGTGTGTGTGTGTGTGTGTGCGCACAAACAAGTGGCCAGAATCAAACCCTGTGATCTGCTGAGCATTGATGTTGTGCTGAAGTGTGTGTGTGAGAGAGACAGTGAGTGGGTTTTTGGGGAGAAAGGCGCCTGTTTAGTGAGAACAATTAAATTGAATCGGAGGACAAGACAAAGCAGGGCAGGAGACAAAACGTTGGCAATACATTTCAATTGCGTGATTCTTCTGCTGCGGGCAGTTACTGAGAGAGAGGTAGAGAGACAGATGAGAGAACAGAGAAAGCCATCACTGCCCATCAACCATAAATCACTAACTAGCAGAAAAAACTGCAATATAGCAACATTTCTCAGAACACACTGAGCAGAAAGCAGAGATTAGGAAAACTCATGGAGTGAACTACATCTCCACAACCACACACACACATAAACACACACACAAACAAAACGTGAATACTAATTCAGAGAAAGAAACTGTATGTCATTTTGTTTGTTTAAATACTTTTTTAGGATCCCAATATACAGAGACATCTGTTTGCCTGACCAACAGCAGATACCTGAGACAACCTGAGTGAAAACAGGTATTAGTTTAGCAGTTCTGTTTGGGGACACACCAGGTACGGAAATTACACACTTCACGTGTTTGTTCAGTGTGTTAAGATGTAAATCACACTGATTATTCATTTACAAAATTGCAGGAAATTTGCAATTTAAAATAAATCTTGGATTATTGTTTTTGTTTTGTAAGATAAACTGCTGCGTCACCACTTTAAAGAGAACGTCTTTAAACATCACACAAATCTCTGCTCTGAGAGGCACAAGACTTTTAAAAACACACACACACGGCTGATTAGGAAATGCATTATTCATTATAAATTTGCACACAAGTCACCTGAACAGAGAATAGAATGAGATTGGAGGAGAGAGAGAGAGAGAGAGAGAGAGAGAGAGAGATTAAATGTACCATTCTGTCACTCAAGTGTGTAAATGCATTTGGGAGTGTGTGTGTGTTTGCACTTGTGGGCGTGGCCGCCCTTTGGGACGCGTTGACCCTCTAATTGACCCTGTCCGCATACTCACCGACCGACACACACGGATCCAGCAGGGCTAAACACTCGCAACACTCTCGCCTGCCAGTCAAAGCCACGGGGGTCCGGCCCTCTCCAGAGCTGACACACACACACACATTATTATTCAGTGTGTGTGTGTGTGTGTGTGTACAGACCGTGTCTCTGGTGGCTGCCTGCTACGCTGTTCCACAGAGCAACGGTCCGTTGAGATTTACAGACCCAAGACCGCTATTACTCAACAACTGACAGCACACACACACACACACACATACACACACACAACAGCCTGGAACGGACTGAACAATCACGGCATGACTCAAATACAACAGAGCGCTGAGGCACCAAACACTGGCAGAGACTCCAGCTCTGAGAATAACAGTCCAAAACTCTCGTGGAAATCTCAGTGGAATATTCAATATTTGAGCTGTTGAACATTTTTGTCCTTTTGTAAATAGAGCTGGTTTTGATTCATGCAGTTCATTTATTTAGAAAAAAATCGTGTTTGTCTGTAAATGGATGACAAACCATCATTGTCATTTTTAATGTATAAGCTAATGTGAGTTACACATAAACACAATAAGACTGGTAAATTTAATGTAGCAGTATGGAGAAGCAATGATTACTACTGTAGAAAATACCTCACCAGAAACAGTAAATGAAATGCTTAATTACCTTCCAAAACATGCAGATTAAACACGTGAACATGCGTCAAAGTAAACTCAGATGTTTCATAAAAGCCCCCAGACAGAGGAATTTTCCGACAAATAGCCACACACTCATGAGCATACGGCCACGCAACAGGAAAATAATGACATCATGGTCACGGCAGGTCTGCTGGCAGAACATACACAACTGTGGGTTGGAGAAGGGAAGTGTGTGTGTGTGTGTGTGTGTGTGTGTGAAACACTAGTATCAGCTTGAGGAAAAACCCTTTTTTTCCAGACATATTTTCCACGTATTCAGTGAGAGTTCTAGAATAATTATGTAAAAAAGGTGTTTGTGTCGTGTGGCTTACAACAGTGTAATTAAAAATAGTTTCAGTATGTTGTACCTCTTGGTGGGGTTGAAAAATATGTAATATGGCTTCTCATGGTACAACTTTGACCTTGACTTTCTTCAGACTGCACGTGGTTTGCAGTGTAAACAGATTTCGTTGAGTATATCGGGAGTGATCTAGTTTGTTTTACGTTTTGTAGTGATGTTGATAAATTGTATCCCATCCCTTGGCCTGATTTGACTTGTTTCTGGTTGGAGATCAGCAGGGCATGAGGCTAAAACCCACTTTTACGGCCCAGAACCACTTTCTCTCCAGTGGAAACATGCTGAACAGATCCAGGTTGTGAACCAGCACCGGTGTCGTTCTACATTCATTTATATTGTCTGTACACTATTTCCCACTGAAAGACTCATAGGTCTGGTAAGATATCAAATATTTTTAAAAGCTCACTTTTTCAGACTCTTTGAATCTCATGAGCAATGAACTCTGCATTCATCTGAAAGCGTTTACATGCTTTCCAAAATGGGCTTGTTTTCATCTTCTCTCTCTGAAATGCCCCTTTTATCAGAGAGATGACAAAGCAGTGTCCCCTTCCTGGTGTCCATTTTCCCAGAAGTCCACCTGAAATCAGACGCTCTTATTCTGTATCAGACGACATCTGCCTACTGGCCACTTCTACACTTTAGTGAGAGAAATGGGGCGGTGGTTGGAACTGTTTGTGTACATCAAATTTTGTATGTCTTGTGCTTAAAACTCGTTGCTAGCACAGAAGTTCTTTGCGTATATGTGTTAGAATAAGCTAAACATATGTCTGAGTGTTTATTAAAAATACATCTTGTTGCGCAAACACTGAGTCGTCCGTACGTTACATGGCATGTAGATCATAAATATGTGTGTGTGTGTGTGTGTGTGTGCAAGCGCTGTCTGTGAGTGACAGCTGTGATAAGCATTGAGGCAGCTTTCAAATACTGCCAGCGCCTGTGTGTGTGTGAGTGTGTAAGTGTGTGTGTGAGTGTGTGTGAGTGTGCGAGACAGCCAGTGAAAGCTGCCAGTGTACGTCACGGTTACCGTGTCAGCTGCTATCAGTCAGAGAGAGAGAGAGCGAGTGAGGGGTAAAGATGCAGTTAGTGAAATGAAAGACTGCCTCAAGTACAAGATGCAACTAGAGCGCGGAGGACAGACGAGGGCCGGCTGTCAGCAGTGAGCAGCGTAGAGAGGGGGAGTCGTGGACAGGTGGGACGGTTTGAGAAGCAGGGTGAGATTTGTGAGAGGGCGGTTAGTTACTGTGGATCTCTCCAGTGATGCAGGTCCCAGCATCTATCTGTTACAAGATGGTCATGGCAAAAACATGATTTTACTGTTTTTTATTAAGCGCTGTCTCAACTCCACCTTCTTTATGAGGTCAGAAGCTTGTCAGAAAGCTTTAACATCTGCAGCTGATGGGTGAGAATGGACAGACAGGTCCGGTCGGAACCCTCTGTGAGATCTTCTGGGTTCTTTGGCTCTTGTTAACCTCTTTCTGATTTTTTGGGAAGCTCTGGTGGTCAGGTGAATCTACAGAAGTTGTGTGAACCTCCACAGGCGCTCCATTAATATAAAAATATTATTTTGCAAGAAACAAAAAATAATATGCAAATAATATGACCGTGGTGGAGATTTTGTACACGTTATCTGCTTTAAACTTGGTGTGATGGCTGCGTATTCATAACATGAGTGCAGTGACTCTCCACTGCGGTTGCTGGAGGCCTTTCAGACGCTTGTAATGCCTCACGAATGATCTGTAGAGAGCCAGGAAACACACACACACACACAGTCTGGTAACTGAATCTCAATAATTAAGATTTACTGGTGGAAATGTGGTTTCTCTGTAGATAAGAGAGATGTAACACAGCTCATCTGAACCACCTGTGCGTTCTCACTCACACACACACACTCACACACATAGCACAGAAAAGATACGTGTGTGTGTGACTGTATAATTTTCCCACCCATTTATTACATTACAGTATTATAATTTGACAAGAATTGCCATAAAATACCAATACGATTAATTAACAACAACATAGTGTTTTAAAAACCATGTCTTTACAAAACTCTTTAAAGTAAAATGCATTTTAATTGCGTTCAATTGTCCTGCTCTTTTATTAATGTATTCTGATTTTACTATGCTATATTTTACTGTTTTTATTAAGTGTATCATTGTAAAATAGCACTGAAGAATATTGATCATATTTGATTGTTTTGTTGTAATACACAGGACCAGACCAAAACTCTGCGCAACATAATTATCACAGAACAATGTCACGGGCCGGGATCTACACCCACCGGACGGAGGACAATGTTTTTATCATTTTATCATATAAATTATTTAAAGTTCAGATTGCATGCAGAATGAAGCCATGCAGCGCTTTGTGTTTACAGATACACAAGCTAACGACCCGACACCGGTGAAAACAAACAGCGGATAGACGCGCGACTTCCTCCGCGTGAGTATCTGACATGCGTTTGTTCCGTCGTCGCAGCCGCGGGCGTCAGAGGCCAATTACAGCGCAGCGCGTGACCTTTAACATGCAGATGAGATGCGTGTGTGCGCGCCGGCGCTAAACATTAACGTGAACGGAAGAGCGGAGCCATAATGACACGCGGATCGTTAGAGGCTCGTTAAAGAGCACGAGACGAGGGATATTAAAGCGCAGTTAAGAGCAAAACACAACCACACACTGACTCATACACACACACACCACCAGACCACACACAGGAAACACACTATACACACGTCACCTGACATTATAATCACATGCATGTACGTCACCTGTCTAAAACACACACACAAATACACTTGAAATGTCTTACACTCTAACAAACACACATGCTTTACCTGTTTACCACACACACAGTGCTAGAATAAGTTTTGTGTGTGTGTGTTGTGCTGCCGGGGTCTTTCAGCATGCTGGCATTAGTATTCACAGACAGCTCTCCCCTTCAGTGCCTGAATTAATTTTCCACTGCGTGCATGTGTGTGTGTGTGTCACAGAAAGCGCAAGACCGCAGCAGAGCGAGAGACAGCGTGTGCTGATCTTCCTGCGTCTCAACACATTTTTTTCCTCTTATTTTATTGCGATTTAAATACTTCAGTTGTCAAATGCGTGTAATCTGACCAATCAGAGGAGGAAATTGCTCGCAGTCTGCGAGGAAACGGGTCTGTGCTGCGCCGAGACCGCCAGAGAGAGAGAGAGAGAGACAGGTTTCCGACGGAAAAGCAGCATGCGGGAGTCCTGAAGATTGAGCGTGTGTGTGTGCGTGTATGTGTGTGGTGTTTGTATTCCCACCACGTTCTCCGCAGCACACCAGATAATTCAGCTTTTTTCCTCTTATTTTGATATATGCGACTCCTGAGTCAGCGCACGCCTGTGAAGACGTGCTTTTATTGCGCTCTCTCGCTTGTCTGTGGAATGAATAATATGCCGTCCGGGGGGCCCTTGTGCCGTACAGACAGGAGGGAGAGATTGCCCGTTCGTCTGTGTGGCATCGTCCCTGCACGCTGTTTCCTGCGAGAGATTGTGTGCGTGCATTTGATTGAAGACCTCAGGCGTATCCGCACACCGCCGGCTAATTAATTGATCGATTCGGCACGTGCGCAGGCCCTGATGTCTCGTTTGGAGAGAGACCTTCTCGCTAATTGTGATTCCATGTTCACGCACACTGAACATCTGAAAAGGTCTTTCTCTCGTTTATCCCGTAAACAAATGCATACCGTTCCTTTTTGTTGCGCTACAGACGAATGAAGTCACGCAAATGCTCTTTAAAAATGTTCTTTCAGGGATGGGAAATGCTTTTTGTTACTTTCTCTCCCCGTATTTTCCTCCCAGGCCGCGCTGAGAGCATTTCCCGCAGGGATGTTTTTGAGATAGGGAGAGCTGGTAATTTCGACTCGCAGACAATGCGATCCGCAGGCGTTTTTTCCCCCTGACACACGAATCTGCCGCTGCTGTCCGTCTGCCTCCCCACGTACACCCCCCACAGTCTGTCCCGCCTTCCATCTAAGATGAAGCTGGAATCATAAAAGTGCAGAGCACGAAACACCTGGTCTCAGATCTGCAGTTAAAGCCACAAAGTGTCAATCCCGCGTCATTCCGCCTCAGTCATCGACGCGCACACGTGCATGCGTGTGTGTTTGGCACGCGTGAGTGAGTGAAGTGTCAAAGACGAGCTCCACATCTCAACCAACACAAACCATTTGCATGACTCCATCACCTCTAATGCCTCCTCTAAGAAGCACACATGCACACACCCCTGGGGAGAAGGTGCGTTCATTAAACAGCCGGGTTACACCGGTGCGGTGCAGACTGGAGGGAGGTGGGGCAGCTGAGGGGCAATTAGAGGAAAATTGAATATGAGTCATCGTTTTGTCACACAAGGGCTTAAACGATTCACGTCATATTGATATCATGTATCTGGCAGAGCGTGACAACGTATGTGTGACAAACACAAACCCTTCCATGTAGTTATGTTTATTATAGTTACATTTTACCCTTTTTTTGTTTCTCTACTTTAAAAGAAAGCATTTTCTGTTACGTTAATAGTAACGCAAACTTTGACTATATTAGTAAAAGTTAGCGTTGTATGTGTGTTTTGTATGTATGTAACATTATTTATAGTTAGCACATGATGTGTGTGTGTGTGGGCAGTTCTGAAACGTTTATAAAAAACATACACATATATACACAAGTCTTCATATATTTACACTTCTTATATACTAAATTTTGCCATTAGCAATTAGCGAAACAATTAGCGAAGGCTTATTTTACAGTTTTTCTTTAATCAGTAATAAATACTATAACATCTATATTTAAAGTCTGCAGGTATAACATTACAGCTTGTGTATTTGTGGTACATTTGGTGTATTTGTGTATGTGTGTGTTGGGGGGGTAATTTTTCTGCTCTTGTCTGGCAGGTTCATGGCACGTAACACAACCGGACAACCTCTGCGGTGTCCGCCGCACCTCGTTCATCTCCCATAATGTTGGCAGGGAGGGGCTGTCAGCCACGACTGATTAGTGTGTGTGTGTGTCGGGAGGAACTGCGTTTTAAACTCCAGAGATCCACCAATTAATTTCTTTATTCATGTCTGATTGCTTTGCTCCAGCGTAACATACAATTATTGTATTTGCCACTCAGGAGTTGCACTTCTTGCCCTGGACACACAAAATACACACACACAGTATTAATCTGGTTTGGCTTGTGTGCAGTGAGGATTGAGATTAATACAAGTATTCCCGCTCTCAAATGTTGGTAACGGGTTTCGAGAAATTGCAAATCTTACAGAAAATAACATGTTTAGTTTGGCTTTCTGAGGTTGACGATTTTTTTTACATTTAAAATAAAAATAACGCCCTATTCATGAAAAGTGGCCGGAGACTGCGAGAGAAGACTAGAAAAAGAAACAGGAACATAAAGGCTGAGAGAGAGAGAGAGAGAGAGAGCGTGTGATTACGTGTGAGTGAGGCTCACTCTGAGTTCACTCTACATTCAGCCCGAGCAATTAGAGACCCGCGCGGCGGACGAGAGAGAAGATTACACTCGCTCATTATTCAAATCACTTCTTAGAAAATGAGGCACGTCTCTGTCTATCTCTCTCTCTCCTTATCTCTCTTTCGTCTCTCTCTTCTCCACACGATGGCCGTGTTCGCGTTCTGTCCGTGAAGATAAACCCTCGCCGGGCGCTGTCGTTACCGGCCGTCTCTCCTCTCCCGCGGGGTTAAATGATTTTTCTGCCGCTGTCATTCCACTCGATGCTTTATCTATCACTTTACCAATCCGGAGAGGAATCGATACCCCCATCGGCTGCAGGATGCTCTCTGCACACCCCGCTTCCTGCGGCGGGGGGAAGCAGACGCTCAGGGGAGGGGCGGGGGGACCTTTCGCTCGGCGTCGCTCGATTGCTCCCTTCTGAGAAATTGGACTTGGAAATGAGGCGGGCAGGAATAATGGCCCTCTCTCTCTCCCAGTGCAGTGCTGTTTCACTGGAGTTCGGGCCTTTATGGACCGCAGGAAGCTCATTGGACGGACAGATAAAATGGGTTTTCAGGATGTAAAATCAACAAAGTTTGAAATCAATAATGTTTAAGGTTAGTCTGTTCTCTCACTGGCCATCTTGGTAATGCCCCAGCCAGCTGTTCACTATGTAGGTGATGTCAGCATACAATTATCTGTCTGCGTGAATGAGAGAAAACAAAATCTCCCAAAAATGTTTGATTGTTTTAATAACGTTTTAAATCAACAATAAAATCTGACCCGAATGGTTTCATAAATTTGGCTTTGTTAACTCAAATCATGATAAAAACTGATTTTGGGTTTTGCTAATATTCTCACGTTATAGAATAAACAAACACTGTCACTGTGTTGTTGTTTTTTAAACAATGTTGATATCAGCTGAAAATGATGCTTAAAGCTTTAAACAAACTTTATGTTCCAGAGATTTTTTGATGCAAACTTCAACAGCGTCTGTTTCTTCAGAAGCTCTTGTTAGCAGCCTAAAATCACAGAATGTTTTTTGGCATCTCACAGGAACCTGTGAACTCTGACCCTGACAGCCAGCCAATCAGATTTGAGAAATCTCTTGCCATTTTTGTGTGCAGCACGCATCAGTCTGTCTGTGGGCGACGTATCTGAGATCATCCCTTGTTGCAGCTTTTTTCACAAGAGTTAAGAGATGTTTTACTACCCACACACACCAAACGCATCTAAATACACTTTCACCTTCAGCAAAACGAGAAAAAGAGTGTAAAGCGAGAAAGAGATTTACTCTGTGTGTGTGTGTGTGAGGTCAGATCTCAGACAGGCCTGTTTGATGTTAATCTGAGATCTGATTTCTTTCATGTACACACACACACACACACACACTTGTGCATCACTATAGCTTTGAAGGCAGCTAATTCATAGCTCTGCCAGTGAGCAGGTATCTCACTTTCTCTCTCTCTCTCTAGGGCAGGTCATTGTAAAGGTCAGAGATGGACGAGGACAGCAGCTTCTGTTGCCGTGGAGATGGTCCAGACATGTTATCAGGTTAATACTTTACATTGAAAAGTGCAACCTCACAGCATCTCTCTCTCACACACACACACACACAGTTCTGCCACAGACGTCTGTAGACAAACTAACCAATACATCCAAGTCATGTGGACACAAACAGTGGTTGTTCTGTTGGTCAGCTGGTCTCTGTCTCAGGAGTTCTGGTGAAGTGTGGACCAGACTTGATGCCTTCAGTCAGCAGTCTGTGAGACAATACAGCAGTGATTAGAAAGTGAACACGTCTCTCTCTCTCTCTCTCTCTCTCTCTCTCTCTCTGTGTCTCTCATTTATTCAGTCTCTACACTTTCTCCATCTCTTAACAGTAATTCTGTTCTGTGTTAAAGACTCTGCTTGGCAATTTCATTTCTTGTTTTTAGAAGAATCTTGTTTTTACATCCACAAATTGTCCCTGTGAACAAAATTTCAGTCTTTCCTGAATTTCAGAGTGTGCTGTTTATAATGTTTAATGTTTTTCTGCTTGAGAAGACAGTATGTTACTTTATAAAGCACCTGTGGATTGTTCAGGAAACCAGTTTGAAATTAGTCATATTTTTTGCAATATTTTTCACTAATTTTCGTCTTTGGCTCCCTCTCTCTCTCTCTCTCTCTCTCTCCCTCCATCTGTCTTTCTCTCTTTTTTACATGCAGTTCCTGCTGGAGCTCTCTGATGGCTTTATGTTCTGCCATTTTTCTATTTCTGGTTCTCTGGATAACCCCCGTCTTCCTCTCCTAATCGTTACGCTCTTTATTTCGTCTCGGTCTCTCTCGCTCAAATTACACCCATTACGACCCACTCCAGCTCTCTCTCTCTCTCTCTCTCTTTCTCTCTCTTTCTCTTTCTCTATCTCCCTTCTGTCCCTCCCACTCTTCACCTCACTGCAGCAAACGCACACACACACAACGCAGTTTTTAAGAAAGGCATCTATTTATGAGTGACTATGCAGAGAGGCCTTCGTTTATAAAATGCACAAGTATCTGTTATGCTGTGTGTGTGTGTGTGTGTATGTGTGATGAAGAGAGAAAGTTTGAATGTGTGTGTGAGAAGGGCGAGCGGGGCAGAATTGTGAGTGTTGAAAGCTTTCAGCAGTCTGCCTCCATTAAGCCACGTCACCATCCACCAATTAAGCAGCTACAAGAACGTAAAAAAGAGCGAAAATAATGATGGAGAGAGAGAGCAGAACAGATCTGTGCTCAGTTTAAACCAATTAAAGATCAACAATTAAGAGAGAGACAGACAGACAGACAGACTGACGTCCTGCTGTGACCACTGCAACATTACAAACAATCACAAATACACAAACACACTGAATCACAACATCAACACTGAACACTGTCCTCAGGTCATCTGTAGTTTTCAAACAGTGGCTTGTGGTTAAAACAACAGTAAATGCAAAGAAGAAAATGCCATTACCTTTATATTTGTGCATAGAAAAGCAATTTTAAGCTAAATCTCTAGTGTTTAGCTGACATACATTTACATTAGTTACATTTACATTTTATATACAGTTTATTCCAGCTACACGTCTTATCATGTTGCCTGGAGATCGAACCCACAACCTTTGTGCTGCTAACACAACGTTTCAACAGTTGAGCTGCAGGGACGCTGTAGAAGCAAACGTGTGTAGCTCAGAGGAGGAAACCACAAACAAAATGACTGACGTTAAAAGAAATAATGACCGAGGCGACATTAAATATAGGCTCATTTGAAACACGATTAGTTTGTACAGACCACAGTTTGTTTGTTCAGATGTGAATTATGGGATGGAGCGAGTATGAGACCATGGAAAGACACGTTTAGAAACCAAAACGGTTTCTGTTTAGCCTACAGAATAATATTTTGGTTGAAATGTGTTGTAGCTTTCAGTTAATGCTAATCTGAATAAATTCCACAGGCAGTATTTGATTGAATTGTTTTGGTATTTTGGTGTTGGGTGGTCATTCGCTGTATGAATGTAACACACACATGTAATAACTGAGTCTGTGTGTTGTGCATGCGTGACAGACCACACACACACATCACTGCCTGTCCACCTGATGCTGAACTCACACAAAACACACACACAACCCTATCAGAACATATAGATAGCAGACATGACACACACAAACACATACACAGACAAACTTCAGCTGTTTATCAGTAACCTCTGGTTTCCATGGTTTCTCTCTCCCTCCTTCACAGTTCAGTTTTTTGCAACACAAACATTCTCACAACATACATACAACACGTCACTCATAAATAATAATGTGGTAATACTATGATACAAATTTGTTCCCAGTGTTTAAGTTAGTTATGGTTAAGTTAGTTATGGTTAAGTAACCCGCACACACACACACAGTGCACCTGTGGACCTCAGTTTCAGTGCTCCAGTGCTTCCTGAATTTCTTAATTACATTTCTTGTACTCTCTCACACACACACACACACACACACACTGTGCTCTGTCAGCAGAGGGCTGATCAATACTAAATCACTAATTAAACTCTCGCTCCAGTCGCTAGCATTAGCATGAGGAAGAGCTTCATTGACCGGGCTGAGACCGTGTCCTCCTGCATTACTGAGTCAACAGGGATCATGAACTCTGAGCCTCTTCAGGTAAAGGTGCTGCTCTGAGATCAGTTTTCCCTCATTACCACAGATGCGGGTGTTCTGGGAACTGATCTGAAATCAGCCGTCCTATTTTAAGATGCTACAGTATATACATATAAATTGTGCTAGAATTTATACCAGCAGTGAAACGTAGCAATATTTTTTTTTTTATTGATTTCATAATTATAATCCAATGCATCGGTTAGAAATTGTGCTTCTCTCTTTCAGAAGATTCTAGAGTCTGACAGTGTTACTGTTATCTGACCTTGAGAGGGGTCAGAGGTCAAAGGTCAGTGTGTTGCACTGTTTGAGCTGTGTCATGCTGGTTCAGTTGACAGTGTTGTGTTGGTCTAGCTGTGTTGTGTTCAGGTGGTTGCATTGTGTGTGTTGTGTTCAGATGTGTTTGGTTTTGTGTTTAGGTTTTTCTGGGTTGTGTTTGTGTTTTGTGTGTTCAGTTTTGTTAAGTATGTTAAAGTGTCTGTGTTCAGTATAAATGAGTTGGGCACTGATGAATCTGCCCCAGTCTCACACACACAAACACATGAACGCTGCGCAAGACTGCAAAATGCTTTAATTAGCATGATAATGATCTGTCTTTTGTGTAAGTTCATGTCCATCTTTCCCTCTCTCTCTCTCTATCTCATGGTTTTGAGAGGGTTGTTTTGTTTTTTCGGTACTACTAAAAGCGCTACAGAAAAGACACATGAGATAAAGAACAGGAGAGAACAGAACTGAGAATCATTTTGTCTGGATCGACTCTTGAAGCAGAAATAAGGATGAAGTGATTTTGTGTTCAGTCTTTTCTCACAGTGTTCAAAATGAAAGAAGATCACGCTTTATGTTTTAATGCTTAAGAGACGGTCTGTAATGGTCAACATGAGAATTCTGCAGGTTGAAATAAAGTTAAGAGACAGACAGGAAAGAGAGAGACATGTCTGTACCTGTCTCTCTCTCTCTCTGCTGGAGATCTGGTCTCTGCTGCCGGTTTGTATTCAGCCGGCTGATGTTTTTGCGCTTCACAGCAGGAAATGTGCTAGGCAAAATCTACCATCGCTAACAGAGAATGACAACAGCGTTCCGTTTTTTTCCACGTTTCATCCAACATTCTGGGCCCACTCTGAGTTACGTCAGCCCGGTTCTGCTTTGTCTGATCCAGGCACAGAGGGTGTGTGTGTGTGTGTGTGTGTACTGTGCACTGGGAGGGCATCAAAGACTGTCAGAGCAAATCAAAGAACTTGCCAACCTTGGCAAGCTGGTTGCCACACACACACACACACACTCTTTCACTGCCTGCCAAGTCTTTTAGCAGAATTATGCTCATGTTTGTCCACTCGTTTGCATGTGTATGTGTGTGTTTTCCACAGTTGATCATTACAAATGGCAGAGGTCATTCTGATTGGCTGACGTCCCCACTGCATGACCCGCCCTCTCAATCTCCACCAATCTCATTCAGTTTAGTTTTTTACACAGTTATCTGTTGATCCTCCTTCTCCACAGATGTAATTAAACGTCATTAAGAATCCCTCACACACACACACACACACGGTGGACAACAAAGCTGGTGATGTTGGCTGTAACTCAAATTCCGGTGAACTACGTACCGAGACGTTTCATGGCACTGTGGGCACTATGTGAAGATTGTCCCACATAGTAAACAACTTAATTATGCCGCCTTCTAAGATGAATTTGAGCTGATTTTACACTACATAGAAAACACATCTTAGCATTTACACAGATGTTTTTAATATAATTATGCACTGCACAAAAAAGACGTAATTAAGATGCAGACGTAATTAAGAACCACATTGTGCCGTAACACAATTATGTGTTTGTTTAGTCATGTGACACAGTCATGTGATCCATTCAACAGCAAGTTATTTACAGTTATTGTTTAACATTTTTCAGTGGACTAATAATTGTGCAAGTGTAAAACAGCAGTGTGGACAGTCTTTAGCAGTGTTGGAATATTTTGTGTGTGTGTTGTGTGTGTTTGTTTGTGTGTTGTGTTGGTATTTGTGTGCAGTAATCTACAGAAAAGGTTCAATCTCTCTGTGACTGGAATGCGGGTAGATGCGTAATTTCATGCGACCATGATCTCTTGATAATAATCTTGGTGTTTTTCATCATTTATCCTCTCTGTCCTTGTTTCTCAGATTTCATGTGGAAGAAACGGCTCATCTGAAGTGTTTTAGGATAAAAGAAGAGTGTTGACACTGCACGGCAAACTCCAACGTGTGTGTGAGATGCGTCGCAACAGCTACAGATGTCAGGAAACACAAACCCTCCCCGTGTGAACCTGCGACTCTGCTCTGACTAGCTCTTAATTGTCTATTTAAAACGTGTTGACATTGGAGAACACACCAAACACACATTTGTTGAGCAGACTCGATTCGTAGAAATCGTGGCGTAAATCTTTGGAAGAGTGTGGCAGAGTTTCCCGCGTTAATTGAAATGCTCTGCGGAGTCTTAGCCGTTCGGTGACAAATATGAGGCCGCATTTGATAAAACGAGCATACAATTTGGCAGCTTTTTCCTCTCTCTCTCTCTCTCTCTC
Source organism: Ambastaia sidthimunki (assembly GCA_036877625.1). Lineage (NCBI taxonomy): Eukaryota > Metazoa > Chordata > Actinopteri > Cypriniformes > Botiidae > Ambastaia > Ambastaia sidthimunki. The sequence goes on along the minus strand of JAZGTK010008973.1, from coordinate 2,230 downwards.
TCTCTCTGTCTTTTTGCACATCAAAGCAGTGCGGAGCGTGATATTGAGGAATTCCATTTGCCGAGCGTCTGTAATAGGTGCGACGGCAGAGACACGAGCGCCGGAGAAAACCTGATGAAAAGAGAGAGAGGGAGGCAAGCAAGCGCGAGAGAGAATTAAAGAAGCGTCAGATCTGGCGGGCGAGCGAGAGAGAGAAAATCAAACGGGCCTCGCTGGCGGAAGAGCGCCGTGACTCACGAGTGACTCAGATTCCCAAAACGCTGCGCTTGTCTAACCTGTCAGTTATCACAGACGACGTGTTTATTAAACCCTTGTGTCTGTCTGCTGCTGATCTCAGATCAGGAAATGAACGCAGCTGATGGTGCGTGCGACGTCCCCCACACAGGCCCCTGCGGTTCAGGGGCACCGACCCTCTTGTGCCATTATGAGGCAATTAAACTCAGGTTAGATTTGTCTGTGTGTAGCTGTAGCTGTTGTGTGCTCAGTTTTGTGATTGTGTAGCTTGTGTTTCTGTCTTACTGACTCTAAAATTATTACTGTTAAATAAAAAAGTTAAGGACACAAAATTACGGGGCCGATACGGAGTAAATTTCTCCAGACCAGAACTGCAGTTTCCGTGCTGGAAACATGCGGATGTTGTGAACAGACTTTGGGAAGGACGGTTTGCGGGTCAGTGGGGAAAAACAAGAGTTCAGGGAAATAAACTGAACCAAAATCTCACAGTCGTCCGGGGTCAGTTTAGATCCCCTGAACCCAGTGTGGAAAATGTGTGTCAGGCTGTTTTCTGTGTGTGTGTAGCGTGTGGCTTTGATCCCCAGCTGAAAGGTACTTACAGGCCAAATTCCCAAAAACGTGAGAGTCTGCCCTCCAGCTGGAGACCGACAGAATGAATTCCTGCACTGGGATCAAGTCTCACTGGCTGCAGCTATTAATATATCCAACACTGCAGCCCAAAGAGAGAGAGAGATGAGATATAGACAGAGAGACAGATAGACAAACAAAGAAAGACAGATATCTATAGAGAGACAGACAGGCTGAAAGATAGCAGCAAAACACTGTACAGGAGGCTCATGTATTGATCATCAATGCACAGTTAAGAATATTGATCAGTTATTGACAGATGCTTGTATTTCAGAGACCCAGCACACAGCCCTGACTTCAGGTCACTTTTGATCTGACCTCACTGTAACGATTTCACACGACTGCAGAAAGCATCTGATCTCAGATCAGCTGTCCAATACAATTATCATACAGCGATTCATGACATTAAAGCGGAATCGAGCTGAATTAAATCACTGTGCTGGTTACAGGTGACGACAGAGAGAGAGAGAGAGAGAGAGAGAGAGAGAGAGAGCTGGGGATTTGACTATCTCTCCACAGCTCTGCGTAGCTCAACCACCAGTAAGCAGGATTAATGGTCCTGTCTCAGCGTGAGCCACACACACACACACACACACACATGTTTGGGCAGTACAGGAAGCACCTGTTTCTCTCCCACACATACACACACTCGCTCCTGCAGTCAGGGTTTCCCTGCCGCTCTTCAGTGGCTGGTGGAGCGTGACGGTAAAGACGTCCCTGGAGAAACCCTCAGCCCACAGACATCTCCAGCCTCTCTCTCTCTCTCTCTCTCTCTCTCTCTCTCTGTAAATATAGACAGCAGAAGTGAAACTGTCCCGCTCACAGATGCTGAGATTCTGTTAAACGTTAATGTGACAGATGTGTAAGAAACATTTCTCTCTCTGTCCTTTCAAACCTGTATGACCTTCTGTCACGTGTGGAGCACAAGAACATGAAATTATTTCTCATGTTCTAAAGTTATACTGTGTGTGTGTGTGTGTGTGTGTGTGTGTGTGTGTGTGTGAGTGTACACTAACTTCTCTAAGTTCTGCGTTTAGCATTCATCAAGGCAATCTTTTATGCATCTCTCTTTTCTCCAACAGCCCAGCTATCTGCTGCTAACACAGGTAATGCTGAGAGAAAACACAGGTAACTCTGAGCACATCTGACAGCACAGAGATCTCAGAACACATTCCAGCTGACACGATTAGCACATGTACTTCTGAAAATAACACAGGTGACACAATAACAGGTGACACAGTGTTAGCACATGTTTCTCAGAACACAGCACAGGTTAGTCACAGAACACGGCACAGGTTAGTCACAGAACACGGCACAGGTTAGTCACAGAACACGGCACAGGTTAGTCACAGAACACGGCACAGGTTAG
>JAZGTK010008972.1:0-11585 GCA_036877625.1 Ambastaia sidthimunki | reverse complement strand
AGGCATGCAGTTGCTGAAATGATTATAAGAACAGCACAGGCATGCAGTTGCTGAAATGATTATAAGAACAGCACAGGCATGCAGTTGCTGAAATGATTATAAGGACAGCACAGGCATGCAGTTGCTGAAATGATTATAAGAACAGCACAGGCATGCAGTTGCTGAAATGATTATAAGAACAGCACAGGCATGCAGTTGCTGAAATGATTATAAGNACAGCACAGGCATGCAGTTGCTGAAATGATTATAAGAACAGCACAGGCATGCAGTTGCTGAAATGATTATAAGAACAGCACAGGCATGCAGTTGCTGAAATGATTATAAGAACAGCACAGGCATGCAGTGGGTTGTCAACAGAACATCTCTTTGTTTTCTGGTTTTGGGTTAGTATTAATTCATGCTGAAACCCCGTTAATACAGACACATCATTAAACCGGATTGTCTCTCCACTGTCTTTCTTTCACAGTTTGTTTGTTTTGTTTGGTTTGTTTTGTCTGTTGACGGGTGATTATGTGTCTTTCACATGCATAGCAGTGACGCTTGTTAGGAAGGTTTATTTAATGAATAAACCTTTAATTAAGTTTACTTAATTAAGACTTACGTTGATTACAGTATTTACAGTGGAATCAAGTGTCACACGTTTGCTGTAAAAAAAACTATTTGCATTCATACTAAATGCTAATTAACAATCCACGTTATTCTTGTTTTGTTTGCAACAAATGAGCTTAATGAATTGATCCAGTAAAAATCAAGCAGCACTCACACTATCTCGTACATATTCTAGTAAAAATCTGCTATCTGTCCCGTCTTCTCATGAAGAGTCTTGAATGGGACGCTGCTGATCTAACATCAAGAACAAATACATTGTGCATCATAGTGGTTTGGGATAAATCTCAGCAGATGAATAATGTGAGTGATCTTCAGCGTGTGGAATTCCTGACTGCCGTCACTGATGAATGTACCGCCTGACCTCTCCGTTTATTTGCCTCGCTTGAGTTTCTCAGCTGCAGTGATCGTTTGGTCCGGTTTCTCTGAGGCGTTCTGTCTGCTTCTGTCATTAAGTTTTGGCCAACAGAAAGACAGAGCAGCTAAACCTTAGATTGAAGATCTTCAGTTAAACCCTTCAACCTTTTGTAAAGGAGAAAGAAAAAAAACGATTCTACGCACATGTGTAAGTAGTCATACTTAAAATAAATTTACAGACATCTGGTCAGAGGGACAGTAGAAGCGTCAGAACTTCACCTGTTGAGACCTGAGGAACATCTCTCGAATAACTTTCCAGCAAAACAGAACACAACTCAAGAGAGAGAGAAGCTGAATGTTACATTTATGAGAGCCGCTATGTATATACAAAGAGGTTTTTGTTGTGTTGGGGGTCTAACAGACCTGCTGAGGTTTTTATCCAGATAAGAGAGACGGAATAAAAAGAATCTGTTATTGATGTCTTCTGCTTTAACTAGTAAGCAGTAATAGTAAAACTACATGTGCATGTAGGGAGTTATATATGGACTGGCACAGTGTGTGTTTGTACAGATGTTTGTACAGTGTGTGTACAGATGAGTCAGTCGTCTGTGTTCTATACACATTCCTCTTCCACACCCATAAACCAATCAAATATGATCCCTAACACCATGTTACATTTTGTTAGGTTTGTAATTATGCCAATTTAAAGCTGTTAGGACTGTTTGGAAAATAGAGTGCCTGGCCTGAACAAAGACTATATAGAAAATCGCTTTCGTATAGGCATAGCTGTGACGTCATGGCACTTTGCGACAAAGAGCAAATACGTCATCTAGTGTTCAGACAGCGCACTGCACTGCATGTTTACAATACTGCATATTGAACATTAATATATAAGTATACTGCATACTTCACTGTCATACTAAACCTACATCATACTAAATAATCACGTATCTGTTAAAGTTATCTGTTAATGATAACCTTGAGAATTTATGCATTTATATATATATAACAGAGAGAGATTTGTCATTATCAGCTTTTGTCATTGTTTCATGTATTTGTTTTGTTCTATGATAATATAATATGTAAACATTATAGAGGGCTGAGTCAGTATTGTGCAATATTTGACCTGCTGAAAATTACAGCCTTAAGTTAATATTTAATTGGTTAATATATATAGTTATGTCTACATAATAAACTCATGGGAAACCAGTAAATAAACCAACACAAAATAAAGTACAAATATACTCTGTGTTTTTTTGTGTTTGTAATGAGGTGAATGACCGTGAGTCTAAGAATTGTTTTCATTGTTAAATAATGTAGTAAATCTCAAAAACACACATTTCACATGTGTATAATAAAAACTAAATGATAATAAAATCCTAATTTGCCTTTTTCTTACTATTTTTTTGTAGTAAGAAAAAAAATGTGTTTATATAAACAGCCCCTCATAATTTAGTGACGTCTTGTCGCTCATGTAAGGACTTGTCATGTACACATTTCTTACTTATGTGAAAACCCACATAGAAAAAGGTGTCTATACAACCCTGCATGTGTTTTTGAACAGCTCTGGTTGCCATGGCAACACTTGACTTTTGTTAGTACTTGGAATCCACCTTTGATTGTCCAAACAATTCCTGAATCCCCCCTCCCTTCTTTCAACAGTCATCCTCAGATCCATGTGAAATGCAGAGGAAGTTATACAGTGCAGATAAACTGAGACACTCATCATTTATTTAATCAGATAATGTAAAATATTCTTGTTATAAGATTATGCCATTTTTATTCAAGTGTTTTCTGTGAGTTCTTTCAGTTCCTGTGGTAATTTGACCGTGTGTTTGCATAGCTAGAGGCACACCCTCTTTTCAGACATGTGAGGAAAGACCTTTATTTATGATCCCCACCCTGAATTCTTGCCTGTCTACCTTCTACCTGCGTGCCATCAACAACACATACAGGTACAGCTTCAGTTTTCTGAATTCTCTCTGTCATTACTTACAGTTCATATATTTAAGATTAGCTTGTGTTTTATAAATAAGTGTTTTTACGTAGCTGATGAGTGACATTCTAATCTAAACGAAAGCGTTGGGATCTTACATGCTGCAGTGAAAACAAACTGAGCAGATACTGATATTTTAAAAGGCAGTACTGTATAGTTTTGCTTTAGACACAGAAACATGTCTGATAATTAAGCTGTAATATGTAGCTCCATGTCATTTACAGGCCTGGTTAAATCCACAGACCTGTGAACGTGTTGGTAACATGTCTAAACTTGCGGTTAGTGAGTAAAGATTGGACACTGGTATGCTGTTATCTGTGGTTTAGTTTTCATAGATGTACATATATTTAATTTCTGCTTGTGTGTTTAACTTTGCAGTGTGAACATTTGTGTCTATTTCCTACATTTCCTGTTGCTCAGTCGGTAGATTATTGCAGAGCAAAGGTTGTGGGTTCGATCCCCAGGAAACACACGTGTTAAAGTGTAAAACTGGAATGTAATGTAAAGTGGCTTTCAAATGCGTATAAATGTAAAAGTAAATTCTCATTTGATTCAAAGAGGAAAAATGTTTTAGAGTTATAATGCACCCTGTCATTATAAGTCACCTTATGTGAAAAATGACAATCCATTTAGAGTGTGTGTTTGCCTAAAATAAACACTAGTATCTGTTGTGATCATCACATCCCCTTTGGCTTGTCAACATGATGACTGTGGGTGTTGTGGGTGGTGTCGTGTGAGTCATCAACACATTTCAACATTCTCCGCTGTGATTGGACAGCCCACAGGGAGCATCATGGGAACATGATTATTGATTCCATGGAAACATTAATAGCATAACTTCTGTAGCTGTTTTTAACTTCTGTTAATGTTTAATTATTAATTGCAGTAATACTAACACTGTTTTCTGTCCTTTTCAGATATCATGGATGTAAGTAGTTCTTCTTAATTGTTTTTGTCTAGTTTAATACAACAAATAGCTTGTTTAATCTATTTTACGTTTCGTTGAAGCTTTCAGAAGCTATTAGTGATTTTGAAAACAACCAACAAGCTGGAGGTCCTGTATGGCCAGGACAACCAGCCAATCCCACTTGGCCTGGACAACCGGCCAATCCGATGTGGCCTGGGCAGCCCACCAACCCCGCCTGGCCTGGACAACCAGCCAACCCCACTTGGCCCGGTCAGCCAACATGGCCGGGTCAGCCCGGACAGCCTGGAGCTGCAGGGTGGCCTGGACCTGCCCCACAAACCGGTCCTTACAATGTTCCTGAGCAACCTTCAAAACCACTAGTGAGATGTTTTTACTGTCTTTGGATTTGCACAACAGTTTAATTTTGCTTAGAATACAATTAAAATACAGAGGGGCAGTTTCACCTCATGCAGTGTGTGATATGTCATTGATAACCACAGGAAATAATAGTGTTTGTGTTGTCTATTGACTTCTCATTGTTTCTTTGCTAGACTGTTCCCTTTGACATGCCTCTCACCAGTGGAGCATATAACAAAATGCTCATTACCATTAATGGGGAAGTCAAGCCCAATGCTAAACAGTAAGTACAGACAAACACAGACACAGACTAACAATTCATAAACAGTAAGTACAGACAAACACAGACTAACAATTCATAAACAGTAAGTACAGACAAACACAGACACAGACTAACAATTCATAAACAGTAAGTACAGACAAACACAGACACAGACTAACAATTCATAAATAGTAAGTACAGACAAACACAGACTAACAATTCATAAACGGTAAGTACAGACAAACACAGACTAACAATTCATAATAATATAATATAAATAAGTACAAAACAGTGTTTAATCACTTCTTTGTTAATTAGTTCTGTGATAAGACAGCTTTGTAGTTTTGGGAGGGTTGAGAGCAGTCACAGGCAGTATGAATCTGTTGCTAAATGTCTCTTTTCTGTCTTTACACACAGTCTGAAAATAAAACAGATCAGGAGGGTTTTCAGAGCTGCAGCAATTTATTACTTTTAGTTGAAAGATTACAACAGTTTTCTTTGAAATCCTGATGAATGGTTCAGAATGAGATAAAGAATGTGTGTTCAGAAAGTAAAAAAGGGGTGTTAATTAATCTGTGTTAATGCACGTGAATCATCTTTTCCTCTGTTTAGTTTCACTGTTGATCTCAGTAAAGGCAAAGACATTGCACTGCATTTGAATCCTCGCTTCAATGAAGACGGAAAGCAAGTGATTGTGAGAAACAGTATGATTGGAAATGTTTGGGGACAGGAAGAGAGACACAGCCCCTCCTTCCCATTTGTTCCAGGAAAAGCCTTTGAGGTGAGGCATCAGACTATAATGTTTCTCTTTTCATCTCAATAGTTTTTATCAAACAAAGGTCTAGAGAAACGTTTGCTGTTTGCCCTGATTGTGTTTATGTTAAGACGGGTTAGAGAACGTCAAAGATAGTTCAAAGTCATTTCAGACTATATAAAAGAGATCTAAAAATACCATCAGTGAAACACAACACAATCTTGTTAGAGGTTTTGTATTTGTCTTTCTGCTCTGTTACATTCTTGCTTAACAGCAGCTAATAATGTTTTGTGTTTAATTTAAGCTGAAGATTTTATGTACTGACACTGAGTTTAAAGTGGCGGTGAACAAATCGCATCTTCTGGAATATAAACATCGTGTTCGCGATCTCAACCAGATCAGGGGTCTTGGAATCTACAATGACGTCATTCTGAAATCTGTTACCGTGGAGTCGCTGGACACCGTCAACCACGTCTGTTAACATGGAGACGCTGCCGTGAAATCTCCATCTGTCGTAGTTTTGAGTGTCTTTAACCCAATCTACCAGCTCCTTTACCTCAAATAACCAGCTTTACTGCTGCTTTAAAAGATATGCAAGACAAATATAGTTTCTACAAATGTTAGGGTGACATCAGATGTATTATGCTCGGTGCTGGAGTGGTGTATGTTTGTTATTTGAAATAAAAACAGTGGGATAAAGGTGGGATAAAGGTAAATTGTATAGGAACAGCATATTTTACAGAATATGAACATGTTTCAGTTGTGGTATCCATTGAATAAACACATAAAAACACACGTGAAGTGTAATTGTTCATTTAGTTATAAAGTCTCTGGTGATAATATTGGAAAGATGCCAGTGACCAATCAAAAACTGTATAAATAATGTGGAGCTAGGACCAGAATAAAATACAATTATTTTATAAATCTACTGTAACTAATGCAAAACATTAAATGCTACAATTCCTCAATTAAAGAAACAGCAGATGGAAATAATGTGTTTATGTTCTGTCATTACAATCCTTCAGAAGATCTGTGTAACAAACCCTTTACTGCCAGCTCCTATTATGAATAAAAACACATTTATACCAGTCATTTATACAGAGCATTATTTTTTTATTAAAAGCTTTTACTTGTGTTCAAATGAACACACATTTCTGGATGTTGGAGAGGTTTGTCCAGCCTCACTCCAGCCGCGTGCGCGCGCTCACATTATATGAAGCAATGCCCGCTGCGCGCTCACCTGACGTGATCTGAGCGCGTGCACGCATGAAGATGTGAGGCTGAGGCGCTGGAACATCAGAACATGAACTGACGTGAACAAACGCTGAAGTTTCTCCTCCAGCACGTCACATGCTCACTCACCTCCGCTCAGGTCAGCTTCAATCTCAGGTTCGCCTCTGTTTATTACTGTTTCCTGTCAGTTTCATGTCATAGTCTGTATCATAGTAACTCAGTTTCGATGATTTTATTTTGCATTTCAGTGCATAAAAATGCGACGTTGTTTTATGTTGTTTTATCCCGTTGACTCGTTTTGTCAGTGGCTGAGCGGAACTAGCGTTTGAGCAGCACATACAGTCCGCATAGAGACATCATGACAGCGTGAGGGTTGTGTTTATGTTATTAGCATGTATGTGTGTGTATAATCATTTTAAAGGCGTGTGTTTTAAAGGCTTTTATGTGTGTGTTTTGAGTGTGGCGTTTGTCTGTTAGCTTCGCTGCTAATAAAGACGCAGCGCGTCACATTTATCACTGCAGCTTTATTTTTATATGTCGTGGTTGTTGTTTAACTGCTCTAAATGAGATAATATACTTTATGTTGCTCTTCTGATCACTGAAACATAACTTTCTGTCGACTTGTTGGGTACAAAGGGCCTGTTCTCAGTTTGGGTGGTTCTGTTTGTTATTTATCGTGTTTTATTATGTTTAATTTCAGAGAGTTTTTGTAAGATAGTTGCAGAGCTGTAATGACACGTCAATGCATTGAATTTAGTGGCTTATAAAGAATCGTTTTGAAATCATCTGTTTACATTGTCATCATTTAATTCAGACACGCATGAAGTGCATCACCTATGAAATGATGGGAAGTGTTTAAAGGACTAGAGAGGTGATGCAAACTCAATACAAATATTTAACTAGTTATCTGAACTTTGCCTGACTGCCAGGCATTGATCCAAACACCTCAGTCCAACAAGCATTTAATAGTGAAATGTACTATAACGAGGTAAAGTCATTTGTTTTCTGTGTAGGTGGATATGCTGTAGATGTACAGTTGTATTTAACAGGTCAGTTGTTACCAATAGTGATCAAAGGTTTTTCTGTATTTGGGTGTTGTGAAGCTCTGAGGTTTATTGTTCACTGATCTGTCGTCTCATGTCCTGTATATCTGTATGAGTCAGACCCTACGTCTCATTATAGGGTGATAAACTACTGGGTTATTTGTCAGATGATGTGGTGCTAGGGTTGTTAGTTTATGTGTGGGTTTATCAGTATATTGTATAAGTGTGCTCTCTTTCTCTGGACATTGTTTGGTTGGTCAGTGTTGACTCTGTTCTCAGATGTTTTGCTGTTTGAAGCTTTTTTTAATCGAGATTATCTTATCTTAGTGAAAGAGTTTCAGAATAGCATTTGTAAAACTGTTGCAAAACAAACAGTGTACAATTTGCAATACAAGGCCCAGAAAGTCCAAAACCAGCCTAACCAGTAATTGACTCTTTGGCTGTTGCTGGTTTGTGGATTTAGAGGGTAAGTTGAAAGCTTCATAAAACTCAACCGGCACAGTTCAGCCCGTCCACCTGTTTGAGGTCTGATGACTGGACTGCTCGCACAGCTTAGAAGAACCTGTCTGGTCACTCTGTCTGGAGTCATGTGACAGGGCTAAAGAGAAGAAGAAAGTAGTACTTCACAAACTGCTGAGAGCTTTCATACAAACGTTTGCAGGAAAGAATGATCCAGCAGGTTGGGACAAGCTTTTGTCTTATTCACAGGCAGGTCTGTGTGTGTTCCAGTTACCATCTCCACAATTTACTTTGAGTATGTCTGTCATCGAGCTGAAATGCTTTGAAGTGTTTGTGTGGTGGGTTTTTATGGCGTGTTTGACAGCATTATTCAGAGAGCATCTGAAATACAGACTCTGTATAGTTAGTTTTCTTAGTTTTCTTATAGTTTTAAAGTAATAATGCAGAATTAATCCACACCATTTTCTTGTTAGTCTCTGAGCTACAAGTTCTTTTGTTTTAGCTTAACGTAGCGTATTTGGTGTGTGTTTGTTAGTGCAAAAACACAAGCTGATTATTTTAGTGTGCCAGCGTTCGTGTTCAGATGAGTTTTGCAAAGAAACTCTGAGCAGACAGTCTGTTGTACTGAGAGTGTGTAGTTGTCACACCCTCTTTTAATGAGTTCATATTCTACAGACGTTTATGAAACCGGACGGTTTAATAAAGGCCGATGTAATAGCAGAGAATTTGACCTGGAAAGTAAATTACACAAGGTGTGTTGAGAGTGTCCAGTTTCAGCTGGGGAAGTTTAGAGACTGGTGTTGTCTGAATGAATATTGGATCTTTTTATGCTGCTTGTGTAGGTTGGGTTTGGTTGTTGATATGCTCTTTGACCTAACCTAACTAGTCCTAGGCTGGGATGGTGTCAAAGTTGCAACATATGAGCAGGTGAAGAGCAAGCGTGAACTTCTGTGGAGATGTGAAATTCAGGATTGATTAGTTGTTATGTTATGTTATTGAGCTGCTGTTAACCTCTGTACACAGCTCAACCTGCTGAGTGCTTATTATTGTTTTGATGTTGCAGCATGAAATAATGTTTCTGATATCATATGCAAACATTGGAGCTTTGTACTGGAAAGCAGAAAGTAGCCATAACCTATAAATAAGTAAATAACCTATAAATAAGTCTCCTAAATTCTTTATTAGTTGTTTACCTGGTGTGTACAAACTTTCTAATCATCCATATTAAATACTAAATATTATTACTTCTGTCAGCTTACAGATAATCAGAAACTTGTTTTGACTTCAGAACATGCAGGATCAAACTATGAGAAAGAAAAGAGCTCTGAGCTGAAAGAGACCAAATAAAATATAAAACCATATTCTCTCCTTATGCTAAGTGTATTGACTCCCTGTGCTTGGATTAAAATGGAGAAACTCACAGTTACTTCATGTTCCTGAGGGAGATGTTCTGAAGAATCTGGGTGTCTGAATCTTTGTGTTCTTAAAATACAGAAGAACATCAGAAGTCTCGAGAAGTCGTGTGTTTTTCTCTCTTAATTTAAGTTTGTAAGGCATAACAATTTGAGTAAACAGATGATCATTTTGTTGTGTGTGGAGTTAGTGTTGGTAACTAATTTGTTAGTAACCTAGAAACAGTTTCTTAAACATTGTGCAGGAATCTCTTTCATAATTTGATCAGACGTTCACAAATTGTTTAACAGGACAAAATAACATGCAATGTAATGAGGTGATGTGACAGTGCAGCATACTACTGTTTAAAGTATGCTGTTGTAGAATGCATGCTCTTAAGTTCAGTGAGCTGTGAGCTGTGAGTGTTCCAGTCTATAAATTCTTTATTAAATAAATTCTTTATTAGTTGTTTACCTGGTGTGTGGTGTGCAATGTAATGAGGTCATGTGACAGTGCAGCATACTACTGTTTAAAGTATGCTGTTGTAGAATGCATGCTCTTAAGTTCAGTGAGCTGTGAGCTGTGAGTGTTCCAGTCTGAAACAAGATTATAATGTTTGAGAGAGAGCAACTGAAAAATTGTGTTTGCTCTCTGAGAGGTGTGTGATTCTTCAGTTTATGATCTTCGTTTTTTTACCGGGTCAGAGATCTGGAAAGATCTATGAGAGCTACTGTAGCAGCTGGTGTGTTTTAGACGGTCTGGAAAGGACATTGTGAAAGCTTAGCAGCCACTCCACCCCGACTTCTGAACAAATGCCATTGTTTAAGGAAAACTTGAGCAAGTTCAGGTATACTGCAGGAAGTGTGTGTGTGTTGTGTAGCTGTTTGTGTGAATCTGTCTGTCCTACATATGTTTTTCTTGTGTCGTGATGTGTGTGTGTGATGTGTGTACACACGTGTGTAGTATGGAGCACACTCACCTCCTGTTTCTTTTCTCCAGCAGAGGTTTAAATGTATTGATTATTTTTGCCATTTATAGGCAAGCAGGGATCTTAAAGCTCATTGGCTCATCTTCAGACCTGGAGTTATTTCCCCAGACACATGCTTGTAAACAGATCCTGTCTGTCCCGGCCAATCACAGCTGCTTAAATTAAACTGTGGAGGGTGTCAGTCAGACCAATAAGAACATGTGTTGTACTAGGATGAAAACCGTGTTTACATACTGCCCTCTGTAATTCAATACTTGTAATTCAATAAACTGTAATTTACAGTTTAAAATGGTTTGGATGAGTGTGAATAAATCTAAAAGATACATGTGTAGGAATTGGTCTAGTCTGGGTCTTGATGTTGTCCAGAGAAACAAAAGTTTTGAATTCTTGGACCATGTGAAATTCTCTGTTGGCTGTTTCAGGCAGCTGGTTGTTTATGGCATGAACATGCCAAACTTGGTCTGCACAGATAGAATGAAGTTGGATGGTGGAGCAAAAAGGACATGAAGTTTATCTTTGTTTTGGTCTCTGTGTTGAGACCATGTCTCAATCTTGTGAGCTCAGCCAGTGCTCATTTTATTATTCAGTGTTTGTGTGAGGGCTTGAGATGGGACACTGGGAAACGTTTTTTAAATCTGGTCTTTGTGGGTGATGCACTCTTTTCAAAACAAACTGCTTGGCTGCTTTTCCAGCCTCTGAGAGACAATAAGAGATTCAGAGTGTGTGTTTGTTTCAGTTTTTGTTCACGTGTATTTATCTGTGCTGTTTTCTTTCTGTTTTGTTCATTGTAATCATTGAATCTGTAGTTTAATATCACATAATATCATTCCTAAACAACTGTTACAGGCTTATTATCAAAACATTATTATTTTAACCCAAAAACGTACAAGTTGCAGCTTCAACAAAGTGGTGCTGTGACCCAGTTTGTTTGAGGTGGGTCTGTTCTCATCAGTGTTTTCTGTCTCTTATCTGGGTTTCTGGGAATCTCTTTATGATAGTTATTTTTAAATGACAGCCTCACAAAATCTGCCATTTCTTACATAATGCAATCCCATAATCCATCTTATTGAAAGTCATCTGTGTGTAGTTATTGCACTGCCGTTTAAAGTGATCATTTTAAATTTCATTGAGCAGATTCAGTGTGGCTCAGAAACATTTGTAAGAGCTCAGTGTTGTCCATCAATGTTTTGCAGTGTGGCTGGAGTCCTGGTCTCTTCTGCTGGGAGACACT
>JAZGTK010008971.1:0-17733 GCA_036877625.1 Ambastaia sidthimunki | reverse complement strand
TATATATATATATATATATATATATATATATATATATATATATACTGTATATATATGACATTATAAATAATGTTTTTTTATGCTGCAGGTGAGAAAGGCTCCATGTCTGTTGACTCCCAGCTGTCTCATGTTCTCCTATCTAAGCTGTCCGCTGGTTCCACATATGACATCACTGTGAGCTCAGTTCTAGACACACTGGAGAGTGAGCCAATCACAGCCTCTGCTACTACAGGTATACACGATGCTCACATGTTTTCTGTTTGTTTGTTTGTTTGTTTATTTGCTTGATTTCACAATAATTGTTGACTCTTGTGGTTCTCCATAGTTCCCGATTCTCCTACTGAACTAAAGGTATTGAACATCACAGACACCAAAGCTCTGCTGGTATGGAAACCATCTCAAGCTAAAGTGGACAGTTATATCCTTAGTTATGGCTCTTCCAAATGTAAGTTCAATCAGACTTACTTAATTCGTTAAGCCTGCTGGTTCTCCACTAGAAGCTCATGATGTTTAATTAGTGTTTTTTGCTTTATAGCTCCTAATGTGACTGTTACAGTGACATTATCTGGCAGTGCCGTGGAGCATCAGCTCAGAAGCCTTCAAAGATCTTCTCTTTACACTGTGAAAATCACAAGTCAAGTCAACCGGCTCCAGAGTAGCCCAGTCTCCACATCCTTCACAACAGGAAGTGGTGCGTAAGCTGACACTGCAAGACACCTTGTGTTCATGCCCATTCAAACTGGTGTCTCCTCACATTTATGAATACAATGTCCAAATAAGCACCAGGATTATTTTAGCTAAAAGAAAATGTTTATATGTAATGTTGTGGCAAGACTGAGTTGCACCTTCTGCTAATTAAAATATTAAAAAGATTTTGACAATTGTAAGAATTTTTCCTGTATAACAAAAAAGTTATCAAAATGTTAAAGATGCTTTTTCATACAATAAAAGTGAAATGAAATAAATCTGTCATGTTCAGTTGCAATTTATTTTAATATCAAAACAATTAACAATAATCAAAAACATACCATTAAATTTCTCCTGTTTCATAATGATGACAGGACTCTCACCACCATAAAAGTAAAGAAGAGTTTTAGTACTAGTTTCTATACTAGTCATATTAAATTATTTATACAATAGCTGTGTATGATAAGCATTAAAAAGCTTGTGTCATATCTTGTTCATATCATATCTTTCTCCACACATGTATGGTTTCCAGGAGTGAAGCTTCAGATGGTGAGTCCTGATGAGGTGACCTTTCACTCAGCTGTGATTTCATGGAAACCCCCCCGAGTGGTTTTCAAAAGTTACAGACTCACATGCCAGCTGACAGATGAAGTCAAGGTGAATAAACTGTATGCATGACCTCCAATAATGCTGAAACACACTCAGTGCCGTCTAATTTTTACTACCAGACCAGCTGACCCTTGCGTTCTGTTAACAGGAAGTGATTTTAAATCCATCTGTGACCCAATACGAGCTGACAGGACTGGCAGCCTTCACAAACTACACTGTTAAAATAGAGGGAGAAAGAGATGGACAGTACCTCAGTTTTGTCTCTGCTGAGTTTACCACTGGTACACCGTATTCCACTTCATATGTTATAGTCTCATCATTAGTAGGGTCACATTTTCTTATGTATTCTTGTAAATGTGATTTTTCTTTGTTCTGTAGCTCCGCTTCCGTACCAATATCCCGCAGACTGCTCAGAGATGCAGATGAATGGCATGAAGGACTCGGGAGAAGCTGAGATCTACCCTGAAGGGAAAGATGGAGAGCCAGTGTGGGTCTACTGTGACATGGAAACTGATGAAGGAGGATGGACAGTAAGAACAAAAGCTTGTACTTTAAATTTTCCCTAAGTCCATTCAGTCAATTGTTTTGGAGCCTAGTTCATGTTCTAGTTCATGTTCTAGTTCATGTTTAGACATTTTCCAGATTACATGTATATGCAGTTATAGTAATATCAGTAATATAGGATATCATCACACAATCAGTACCTTATATTTTGTGCATATTTGATCTGTTTAGCTTCAATTATCAATAGTCATTAATTAAATTCAATAAATCCTTGAAATGCAGCTTTAATTGAAGTGCTCACCACTCATTTTTTTAAAGATGTTTTTTTAACACATTTTTTTAAGACGTTGTTGTTTTACAAATGCAGGTGTTCCAGAGGAGAATGGATGGATCTACTGATTTCTTCAGGAGTTGGAAAGACTACAGTAAAGGCTTTGGCCTCCTGAGTGGAGAATTCTGGCTGGGTGAGATTTTCCATAGTGAGAGTAAATGACAGCTGCTTGTATTTTTTAAAAACAAGAAAATATTTTCAAAGAAAATTCTTGAGGTTCCCACCTTATGAATATCTGTGTAACTGCTGTGGTTCAAATATTTGACAAATTTTTGATTTGCCCCCTCTGTCTTACCCAAAACTCTCTGTAGGAAATGATGTCCTACACACTGTGACCAGCCTCGCACCAATGAGCCTGCGTATTGACCTGCGTTCAGGAAATGACACGGCTTATGCATACTATGACAACTTCAACATTAGCTCTGAGGCTAATCACTATGCAATAGAGCTGTCTGGATACTCGGGCACTGCTGGTAAGCAAGGCAACAGAAGTAAATGTGTAGACTGGTGTAGATGCCTGTGTGAAACTGTATGACAAAAGCATGGTTTTGTATGAAAGACTTTTCTGTTGTGCCTGACAAAGGTATTTGTGTAATGTCCAGCAATATTTTAATGTTGTTTTACTGTTATTTTGCAGGTGATTCTATGAGATATCACAATGGGCGTCCATTTTCCACAAAAGACAAAGATCCAAACACCCTAAGCATTCACTGTGCTAAGGCTTACATGGGAGGCTGGTGGTATAAAAATTGCTACAAGGTGAACCTCAATGGCCTTTATGGTTCCTTCTCAGACAACAAGGTATTGCATGAGCAAATATATATATAGTGTATATATAATATATATACAATATATATAAAATATATACCATGTATAAAGTACAATGTTAGGATATACTGATGGACTGATCTTTATCTTTCAGGGTGTAGTTTGGATAGACTGGAAAGGCAAAGACGCATCCATCCCATTTACTGAAATGAAGCTACGGCCCTCTTATTTGAGTCAAAGGGCACCGACAGCCCCAACACCCCAAGGTTAAATCTGTAGGGTAATTAATCCACACTTCTTACAAATATGCTGTACAACCTTCTACACAATGCTACCAAATCCACAACACTGTTTATAGGTGAACAATACACACAAAACAAAATCTGCAAATAAATGATGATATTGCTTTGCAGCTAGTAAACATTTCATCCATTCACATCCTATGTAAGTTCATACAGTTTAAAGTGTTTGTAAATGTTATGTAGTGTTTAGAAATGTGTATTAGTGTGTCTGTGTCAAATACTTGACATTATGGAGGTCCATTATTGATATTCCTCCACTTTACTGGAATAACTGCACTGTTTTGCTATATTGGTAGTAAATGTTAAAGATGCTAGGAGATTTGATACTTTTGATGTGTCGCATATGAACAAAATCAATAAAACTAAGTACTAACCAGAGAGTTTTTTGTGTAAATTGGTTTTTAGTCTTTATTTTATGCAGTATTATCATTTGCATGTTGCAGGATTTATATGCACATCTGTGTAAACACTCCATGAATTAGTGCAGACAAAACCAATCAGATACTTATTACACTTTTTATTGCTTATCTTTTTAAGAACTTAGTGCTTTGCTGAAGCAGCAGTTGAACCAGACCGGTTTAACAGTAATTCCTTTTCGGTGCAGGGCTGAAAGGCTTAGAATGTGGTTTGGCTATGGACTAGATTCCACCACACCCGACACTATATTCTTTGTTTTTTTTAGGGTGGTAACTGTATTTCACTATATTCCTCAACATATACTGAAACATTATTTGTAATGAATGTGACCTTTATATCACACACCTACGGCAATATATCAGCATCAAGCTCAGCAGTAAAAGTTATACAATAACATGCACAGTAACTTACAGTCAGATTGTTTTGCGTATGTTATGCAGTTCTATTTTCTGCTAATAGGCACTTTATTGAATACAACAGCCACTTTGTATTCTGTAACATCAGTTAGTGCTAGTGTGTTATTATTGTGTTATTTATCAAACCCTAATGTCAGCTGCTCGTTCCTTCAGCTCTGAGAATAACATTCAGATAAAGGTTAAAATAATATACTGTATATGTCTTCTTGATGAGATGGTAAATTAAGGAACAATACTGAATGGTGATTCAGATTGAGATTGGGGCAGAGTTAGAGAAAGATAATGAAAGGAAGCTATCAAAAAGTCTGCATATATAACACAAATCAATAGCATGTGTGTGTTTGATGTGTGATGCTGGTTCTTCTGTGGTTGACTGTAGCCTGATGCTATGGACATCAGACTAACAAGCAAAGTAATGATGATGCCAAAGCAAGCAACAACCCAGAAGGTAAAAGAGAGAATTTGTTTTTTTTAAATTACAGTTGCTAAATTGTACAGTAAGTACATTAAGTCATTGTTTTAACCCTATATACACAAATAGTCCTTTCAAAAAATGTTTTTAAAATCATGCTCACATGCGATATATACTCACATCATATCAGCTGCCTAATAAAAGCTGATATATTTTACATAGCGCATGTAATAAATTAATTGTGGCTAATTGTGAATAGCACATTTTTTATCTACAATAACACCTGTAACTAAAAAATTTGTGTAATGCTGTAGTAAAAGAACTACAATATTACCAATTAGTACAAAACAACTTACTGAATGCACCTTTAAAAATACTTTCACTGGCATTCTTGACTATTAGAAAAGTAAAGACACTAATAGAAAAATATCGAAACCATGATACAAGTCATAGGAGCCTGCAGCATGTTTTTATTTATATCTAACAGCCTTTAGCCCCAACTCTTTACTTTGCTTTAACTTATTTTTCTTTCATTGTAGCTTGTTTCCAAACTCCTACATCCCCTTTGTAAGGGCCTCAGTTCACATCCTCCATCTCTTTCTGGTCCCTCCTTACTCCCTTTTTTTGGGCAACATGCTGGATCTCACCCAAGATCTTCTGCCCATCCACCTGATTGGCTCAAATGCGGCAACACAAGTAATTTATTTTCAATGTGCATATGATCACGACGGACCTGCTGTTCGGAGGAACTGGAACTGTAGCAGCTTTGCTAAAATAGACCAATGCCTTTCCTTTACACAGGCCACGAGATATTTATGTAATATGTGGAGCCAGTCTGTCCTTTATTATGTGCTATTATGATACAGGGGACCCAAGAGCAAAACACTGACTATCCAAAATGTGTCTAATTGTACTGCACCAGCATCAAAAAGTTTTGCAAAATCGCAGGAAAATTCCTTTAATGGTGGAGGTACCTTAATGTTATAAGATCTAAACTAATTATAGTGAGCAGTGATCCATATGAAGAGGTATTTAGACCCAAGTATCATTGTAACCTTGAAAGAGGATTAACCGAAGAAGTGATTCAAACGTTGGATGAAAAAGCGTCTGCTGAAGTTAATGACCAATGTCAAGTCCTGCACAGAATTGTGCAATGGCTCCTCCTAGTGGTCAACATCTCATGGTTTGGTTTTAGCCTGATTGCGAGATGCAGGACAAGACATCTTTAAACAATATTAACCTTAATTATATATTGTGATATATAAATATGCAACCAAAATCTAGTAAAACAACATTATAATCTCAATATATTTTAATGAATTGCTTATTAAAGAGTTTAGAGTATTAATGTTTAGGATAAGCTTAATTTCAATATAAAAATGTATTTGTTCTTTGTCTCTTAGTTGTAGTTATATGTTTTGTGAGGTGAGGAAAGCACTTTACTGCCAAAGATGTGCATTCAATGTGAAACTAGCTCCTTTGGCCATACAACTTGCCTTCGAAAAATATAGGCCTGTTTTTTTTTTAACCAGAATTAGGTGTGCATCTACTGTTTTCCATTTGCCCGACTTAACCAAACACATTTTTAATTTTTATCAAATTTGCCTTAAAACCTGTTAAATAATGGCACAATAATGCTACTTAAGATAAAAGTACCATGTTGCTTGGATTAACATTCTGCTTCCTCATTGCATTGTGTTTTGATGATAAAAACTCACATTTTGTTTATATACTATACTACTATACTTTATATATGAGAAAAATAAAAATAGCCCCTCTATATAACCATCCTTGTTCCTGAAAATACACAGTTAAGTTGAAAAACACTTCAAGCGCCAGAGTGCCAGAAATAAGACAGAGTCTATTTAGAAAATAAAGTATGTTTACTCATAAGCAATGACAAAAACAGTAATAAAGAGAAAGACTTTATCTTCTTGGTGTACTCTGCAGTAAAAGTATAAAGCAGTTTTCTCAAAAAACATGTATAAAAATCTGTTGAGCAGAATCCTCAGTCTGAGTCTCCCTGTTCTACACCAACAGCTCCGACTGCCCCTGCCAGCTCTTCCTCACTGCCCTTCAGCCGCTCACCTGTGAATCATATTACACATTACTCATGAGCTGTAAAGATACAAGGGTGAGTACAGGCTGCACCTGAGACTCTGTGTGCTCTGCTTCAATAAGCAGCAAAATACTGGTTGTTTGGTCTAGATAGCATTACCCTCTATAATATTATTATACATTTCAAATATATAAAATATTTAATGCAAAAGTCAATTTCTGTTTTATGGGTTCTGCAAAATTTAAATCTGTACCCCCTGTGGTATGTGTATGGGAAACTGCTATACATGACAAAATGTGAATAAAATGAGAAAAAAAGAGTGCCAGCAGAAATTACAGTCAAAGATAGATTTATTCTCTGCCAGGGAAAGATACAGGCCTTGTCCCAAATGGCACACTAGATGTCCACAATTTAACATTGTGGACTGCACCATGGACAAGTTCCTTATGGGCTATGTGGCATTACATCACCAAAGTGTAGACTCGGAGGAAGACCATGAGGGCTTTGGGTGCCATTTGGAACAGGACCATATGGACAGGAACTCCATCTATGATGTCATCAAGAGCTTTCAGATCTCTGGGGTTTTTGTACACCACACAGCAATTAACCTCACATGAAGCACTGCCTGAACTCATTACAAACTGACTTCACAGCTCTAGTTTCAGTGGGTTACTGAACCAAACACAAGTCTTTATAGACTCTGTATGTTTTTATGTCACACATTACAACAAAATGAATAAAGGCAGAAGTCTAAGCCAGCAAGTTGTCATACTCACGTATAAGTTCAGCAATGGCTTTCTGTGTTCGTCTCTCTAGTTTCTCAAGCTTTTTGGCCACATCCCTCTTCAGATCCCTATTATAAACACAAAACAGTATACAAAACAGTAACTACATAGACTACATAGACCAATAGTGATTTGTGGAATAAAAGTAAGGCTTATACCAGTCAGGTTTTCTGGGGGCAAGATTGGCCAGATCCTGAGGAAACAAGTCAAGAGAGAAATCAAGACAAGATTAATTTGTTGATCTGTGTGAACAAAAGCTAAGTAAATAAATGTGTTGTCACTTTGGCATGTTTGAAAACAAAGACTTTGGACTAAAGGAAAATCCACTCACCACTTCCTCAATCACAGGCTCTGGGTTTGCTGCTTCCAGCTGGTCTTTGACCTTGTCCTCCACTGCGGGAATATAAAACAGGACTGACTAAACCAGATCACTTACTATATCATTTAAAGGGGCAGTCAGCAGCATTTCTACAATAACAATAATGCTGCCATGTTGCACACTGAGTGCACCTTTAAGAGGACTACATGTAATTATATTATCTATTGACAGTATTCTCGCTCAGGTATACCAGAGTTGCTCTCACCTGAGGCAGGCTTTGCTTTGGGAACCTGTCTCTCCTTCAGCTCCTCGTCCTCTGGAGTGTAATTCCTCAGCTTTAGCTCTCTGCAAACAAATTAAAGGAAACACCTGACTACCTCCAGAATTGTTTTAACTGTAACTTTTTACCTCACAATACTGTATAAATACTCACACCAATAATCAGTACATTTCATTTAAAGTTTTATTCAAAAATAAGTATGCACCAAAATTCTGTCTGTAGTTTGCAAAAAGTCTGTAAACATATTAAAGCATAACAAGACAAAATTGTTTGTATTTACAAAATGAAATTAGTACTATTAAAAATTGTACTAAATTTACTAAAATTTAAAAACAGAACAAGTTAAAAAAAATATAACTGCACAAAACACTGAAGCCCAATGCAGATAAAAAATGAAGGACGTTGCAATGACATTCACACAAACAACTACAGGAAACTCCATTAACCAGCAGGTGGCAGCACAGCTAAACACATTTCACTTGGACAATGAGCAGCTGGTTCTATCTAAGCAATAAAACTGGCCTGTGGTGGCATCTAGAAAACATTCACTCATTATGTGCACAAAGCTTCCCTTCATCTTGGTAGCACTAGCTAATTAGCATGTAGCACCTGTTCAATGGACAGGGTCTAGGGACTGCAGCCTCACAGCTGACAGGGGTTGAAACAAGCCCAATTATGTAATCTGTCTGGTAGGTCTATTAACATCTTTGCAAGTTACAACGTCTGCTGCTGGATCTTTAGAGAACCACAAAGGGTTTTTCACAGCCTGGTCAAGAAAAGATGGGCATTGTTTTCAAACTATGTTAGAGGAGACTTAGAATTTACTTTCAGTAGATCACTCACTGGTCAGTATCCCAAAAAGCGAGCCTATTTTAAACTCAGTGAGAGGGCTACAGCAGGCCCATGTTTATCTATACAAGTGCAAGTAGAATCAAAATAATCTTAGATGGGCTGGAACCAGTTCGATTCTTCCTATCAACTTTAAATCACTCACGATTCACTGATTCTCAGTGGTCTTGGGTGTATGGTTTTCAAATTAAAGTGCAATGAAGCACAAACAACATGTCACCAAACACAAAGCCCTGCCATCAGTACAATAACAGTAATCAATTTTAAAGTCAACCCTGTAAGGGCCCCGCAAACCAGCTCAAAATATTACAACCACAACAAGACCCCTGAACGGTATTGCAAAAACACTCAAACAAGAGGCCCAAACAAATAGCTGGGAACACTTCCTTGTCTTGGGTTTTCCTGAAGAAACTTCCTGACCACCTGCTGGAACAATACAGGACCACTGACTCTCCTACAGTAGAGCAGCCAAACAGTCCAACACATGGGGAATGTCAACAGCCGTAAACAGAACCTCATCAAGCCCTCTGAACTCTGAAGTGTTTAAGTGTCCTGGGTATCCCGTTTCTCAATTTAATCATACAGAGAAAGTCTAGATTAATGCTCAAGGAAATAGCTGTTGTGTGCACATAGGGATGAAGCTGAATTTAGGATTTTGATAATTTTGGTGGAAGGCCTCTTTGTTTGTTTTACAGCCTGTCAAACAGCCTCTGGGCTTCCTTAACCATAAAATAGTTAGCAGTGGTACAGTAAATCCAGACAGCTGACAAAACTCATTTCACCAAAGACAAAACAACATATACCGAGTGCTCTGGAGGATCGGATGCTACTCTGCCGCGAAAGTTTGGAGTACAGAGGGGAAAGCATTACATGGAGGAAAAGTCAAATTTGAAGGTTTTTTGACCTTTTCAATACCGACATTTGTTCAAGAGAAAAGGCACTGACTAAATACAGTCTGTTTCAGGTGAAAGGTTGAGCTACATTTAAAAGCAGCATTTAGAGAAGACATTATCTGCCCCACCTCACAGAATTTTGACACCTTAAAGCCACATTGTTGCTGATAAAAGTAGTTTACTCCTATTTGGTCTATAATCCAAGGAACACTCTTTATGCTCAAAATATAAACATGGTAGCTTTGCAATACAGCTAAGGAAACAAGATAGTGAAATGTTTATTTTAAATTACTGAGTCTGGCTATTTTACAGTCTTTTATTTATAAATGACATAAAATAACAAACCACCTCTATGACAACCAGTTTATCAACTTCAAGTGTGTATGCTATTATTTATGCTTTCCTTCCTCTGAAATTGTAAACGACATCAGTGACTGTCATTTTGTGAGATTTCTGTAAGAAGAACATTACTTCATCAGGTACGGCAGCGTGAGAAGTGTCAAAACAACAGGTCTTCTGGGTGGTGAATTACACTATTACCTGCTTCATTGTTTGCAATCCAAGCTGTGTTGCATTTTTAATTATACACGCTTAAAGGAGACACACCTTTAAACATTCCGTTCCACGCAACCTCCAATATCACCTTCTAACAAAAGTCAATGCCTTAGACCCACAGACGTTTCTAAAAGCTCTTAACAAATATTAAAGGAGACACAGTCCAGACATTGGGTGGTGATTATTTATCTTTGCAACAGTCAATGACAAACAGCTCTTGGGATCAGGCAGGACAGCTCTGTGAATCTTAAAGTAAACAATGGAAAAAAGCAAAGAGCCTGAGGCCTTGGCTTGGGACTAAAATAGAGAGCAACAAAGACCTATAAAGTTGTATAAAGTGTGAAGTGCTTTGTTACTTATTGTCTATTAAGCTAGATTCTATTTGTTGTTAAATGGTAGAACTGAGAATAAGAGTGAATAAGAATAAGAGAATAGGAGTGATTAGTTTGGTAAATAATGCGATGGTGTCCTGCAGTATAAATGACAACAGACTTTTACCTGTGCCTCTCCTCCTCTTCAGACTCCTCTGGGGCTCTTTTGCTTTGAGGCTCTCCATCCTCAGGTTCCCGGCCCTGTAGTTAAATAACCCATTGACATGAGCAATGAGACAAAAGCAAATAATGATCCAAAATTATAATCAAATCAGCCTGAGAAACACTGAATCAGACCCAATGCCCTTGTGTTCACAATTCAATTTCAACCTACAAGGGACCATAAATCAAACATCCAAATCAAATTAAAGCAACGTTCCAGGTTCAAGACAGATCAGCAATATATAAGACATGAAGACAATCAGCACATATCTTTTAAAAATAAAAAAGTACAAATCTTTGAAAAAAGAATTTAAGTCGGGGGGGTCAACATTACACTGTAAATAAAAGGGGTAGGAATACAGGTGTGGATTAACAACACCTTTAAGAATATTTTCTCATACACCACAAAGCCAGGACATAAACTACACTGCCCTTTGCTACTTGAGCAGTCTTTATCAGCGTATACTTTCAGATGAAAACCATGTGTAGCCATGTTTTTCTTCATACCATGGAACAATACAGAATAAGACAGATGGATTCAAGCTTCTGGTACAACTTTGTTTATCCAATGCAGTGCAGGAAGCCTGTTTGATTTATTTAAAACACATCATGGTAATACAGTCATATTTCAAACAAGTCATGTTTTGTTGCCCATTATTTATATTATCTGTATTATCTAGTTTATAGTGTTAGGTCAAGTGTTAAATCAATTTCCGCTGACAAGCAATTATATTTGCTTATATAGACACATCCATGCACTTTTTACAGATGAACGCATATATAGTGCACATTCATTCAAGCATGTACTGTACTGCATGAATACGCCGATGTGTTTATTTGGCATTTACTCATCCCATTTTTGAGACTTGATGTTGTTGTAATCGTATATGTTTTTATTATTTTGTAGGTTTTTGGATGTTACTTTATTTCTTTTTATAATTTTGTGAAAATGTTATATGGTTTAGGTGGAATATAAGCCCTTAGGTAATATAAGCCCTTTTTGCCTCTTCATGCACTGCATATAAACTTTATTTTTTCCGTTGTTATTTGTATTTATTTATTTGCATTTATTTTAAAACTGTGCATAAAATCTATTTAAACAGATGCTACACATCACAAAACCATAAGATGAAATGCTATTTTAACCTTCTTTAGGCGAACAATAAAAGTATTAAAGTGTAATAAACTAATTTAGTTTATTAATAGAGTCCTGAAAAAAACTGTAATAGCTAAAATGATCAGAATACAATTTTTTCTGTGAGAAAGTGGTATTTCCATAGTACATGTAATGTTGTGAACTGCTTTACCTGTTTGCTAACTCGCTAACTAAAGCAAGATAGGCGTAAGCTTATATCTTTCTCGAATGTCTTTATTTGTAGCTTTATAAATAATATTTGTACTCACTTGAAGCTGGCGATTTCGTAACGCTTTTAATCTTTCCTTTCGTTTTAAAGCTTGCTCTTGTAAAGAACTAGCAGGCTTCTCCATTGTAACATTAAAGCATGGGTAAAGCAGGATCACTGAATCTGAAATCGACTAAGAGGTCTGTCCACGGGTTAGTGGGGCACCGAAAACATCGATGTATTCAACTTGTCATCCTTTGAAGAAATAGAAACACTCTCTTAAAGATAACTAAAATACATCGATCAATTAAGTGGCGACGTAATTAGAAAATATAATATAAATATATAATATTAATATTCATAATACATTGTTGTTTATAATAAAAAACAATTTATGTAAAATAATAATGGTAACGTGCCCATATGGTAACCCTCAACATTTAAGTATACTAATAGAGTGATGGTGTATACACCATTGGACAAAATAATTATTTAAAGTAGTTTGTCTTTGACAAATATATTTATATGCATGTTTATTTAAGCATTTACAAAGGATAATAAAGTTAAAAATAAAATCATATTTTATTACAGAAACCACAACTCATTTGAATAGCAAAAACAGCCCACGCAAACTGTCAAAATAGGCCCACAAACACCCTGGACATGACATGTTGTGGAATGTAGGGCATTGCCATGGCAATACAGCTGCCTCTGGGTCCATCCTCTTCCATTGACCAATGCTGGCCAAACAGTTTCAAAGATGCACAGTAATGGAGCAAATACAATGGTGCATTATGACCCCCTCCCAGTATAGCACCAACAATATTGAATCCATGTAATTATATGACAGGTTAAATGTGTGGCAGCATAAACACATAGACAAATATAAGTGTCTGATCATACAGACTGACCATGGCAAGACTCCACTATATGAGATCATTCAGACAACATCACTTTATTTGCATTGTGTTTGCATGGGTTCACACGTGATCCAGTGGGCATATTATGGATCTTGAAAAATAGTATTATTTTACTTACAAAGCCTTGAACTGGTTAGGACAAATCAGTTTCATTTAGTGTAATGCAGGCAGCACACTGCCAGCTAAAACAGCATGTGCCCAAAAACACTGTGACAGTTCTGTGATTTATAACAACAGCATCACCATAGTTTCATTTCTGAGAAAGGAATATTAAAAACCTGAATTTAAAGACCTGAAAGCTCTGCTGTATAAGCAGGTGATGGAAAAGACTTTGTGGGCATAAACTGGATAAAACTTGATAACATGATCAGAATGACATTTTTCATCTACGGTACCACCTATGTACTGTAAAAAATATAACTTTCAAACATGAATAACGAGACAAATTCCCAATTATGTGACGTTTTAAACAAAGCATGATAAATAATAGCTAACCTCCAAATGTACACAGCTTAATTTCAGTTCAATTAAAAGCATTTATTAAACATTCAAAATGGTTACACAAAACACAATAAAATGTATACACGATATGCATAATCCTAGAATCTATAAGGTCATGATGCTCTGAGCGCTTCTCTATCTATGCAGCAGGACTGAGGCTGAACCAAACTGAACTCCTCCCGGTGTGTCTTGGTTTGCTCTCTACTGCCACTGTAATGCACGAGAGGTGGGGAATGGAGTGTGAGGGCTCTACGTGCTCAGACAAATGCGTTTAACTGCCCTAGAATTCCTCCGACAGAGATGCGCAGTCAAACAGCGCATGATCTGCTATAGTCCTCAAATGTTTCCTTCTACACTCTCTAGTATTTTTTGCTTGGAATTGCCATTTTGACCCACCCGCCATCTAAAAGACATGCAACTTTGGGAGAGCTTGGCAACCAGGTAGTGGACAGCTGTACAGCAGCATGCTGTTTCTCGCAAACAGCATTCCCTGAGTCGAGCCCTGGCTACTTCGTTTGTTTCCCTCTGGATATCTAGTCAAAGGGTTTAAGGGAATACGCAGAAGGGCGAGGGAGAATGGCTTCGAAAGAGCGACTGTATGAGCTGTGGATGTTATATTACACTAAGGTGAGTCACTGGCTCGACTGCAACCATACGACACCTGTTGGAGTTTATGTTGACTCGATCAGCTGCTACAAACTTGCAACATCATGTCACATCATGCATATAGTTGCGGGGCAAGCAGATCCTAATTCTTTGCCCTTTCGGGTTGAAACTGTTTCAGGAAGTGCGTTTCTGATTATTTTTGGAAAGGTTGCGCGTGCACGGTCAGTATGAAAACACTGAGCGCTCACTTTATATTTTAGCAGTATGTTGTTATAAAGCGAGTGAGAATTGTAATGACAAGTTTTAAGTTAATGCATAACGCCATGTGATCACTGTTATGTTTACACTGCAAACTGGCGGTTTAGGGTTTACCTGTGTTACCTGTCAGGTGCTGCCACTTCCTGCACACTTCTCTCATTATTGGTATTAGCACATATTGACCGTCGCGTAATTTATCTACAAATGATGGTTTGCAGGATCGTGTGATTTGTGCATTGGACCTAAATACAAATAAACACAAATTAAAGAGATTTTACACATGTATTATTTAATAATTTAACTTAAAGAAAAACAAAAATCATATGTAAAAGTGTTTGTAATGTATATAAATTATGCATTGTGTGTGTTATTGCTGAAATTAGTTAGATTCATGCCACATGCCAAACACGAAATAGGCTTGCATGCATGTTGACAACAAAATGCATTATGTTGACAACACCCTCTGGTGGTACATATAGAACGACAATGTTGTGCAAATGTCCAGGTTTTGTGAAATATTATTGAAAACAAACTGTACAAGCGAGCGTCCATGTTTTCTGCATGATCTAAAACTCTGTCATGACGACCACTTTCCTGGTCAGCAGCTAAAGTTAGCTGTAATGCCTCACTACACCAAGTGTTCTTTATGAATGGCTACCATGGTAACCACAACAGCAGGTGCAGGATACCAGAAGCACAAGGGGTCACCATAAAGAATGCTTACAGATCACTGTTGTAATTTTGTGACCTTTACTGCTAAAAATTATTATATGGGTAGTTGGTTGCATTGAATATCAGCCTTCTGAATTATGCAGTAATGTGTCAATCTGTCTTGCTCTTGGCAAAGTTCTCCGAATAGCTTGGGAATGCTTTTATACAGTTATAATCCTTTGTGATTCAGTTCCAATTTATTCAGCTAATAGGGATCCTCACCAGATAAGCAGTGTAGATGGACTTGTAACTTGCAGCAGAAATATGGATCTGCCTTTCTTTATAAAAACACTGCCAAATAAATACATTTATAATTGTTCTGTGGCACAGATAAATAACATCATTTCATGTGCTACACTGTGATGTGTGTGATTTTGTACGCCCATATGTGGGTTTGTTTTTCTCGGCATGGTTCACAGCACAATGCATTCCAATGTTTTGAATCTTTTTGGAACACCCATTTTTATGCCTCTGTTGGTTACTGTCTGCTGAGAGATAAGGGACTTGATAAGGGACTTATTTGCTTGTTTTTCCTCTGGTCTCAGGGGGCTACAGTGTACGTCGTTTTATACACATTTATAGTTCTCCGGTCCTCACCTTTATGCTAGCGATTTGACTGGACTTGACTGTGTGTCCAACCAGAATGTGATAAGATTCTCTGTAAAGCTTGTTTGTGTGTTCTGACTGAACACAAGTTTTCTTTATCATTTTTATATATCAAAAAAATATTTTATATATTTTTATATATATATAAGTAGATATGACATCAACAACTTTAAACTTTAAACAAGTATCAGTGCTATAATTATAATGCATGATGTGGCTGCCCAGAATAAGAACTGAATACTGTGTCCCCATCAGAGGCAACAGTACCCAGTCGCAGAAAAACAGCTACGTTTGCCGTGTCATGTTATTCCGGCTATCTTGCTGTACTATATTTGTATGCCAGCCTTTTCTTCATTTGGCTGTGAGAGCGATGCTGTCAGACCACTTCCTCTTGAGTGTGCTGTTCAGAGGACAACACTGATGTGATAAAACCACTTCCTGTCTTGGTTGCTACCGCTGGTAAACTCCCAGAACAGCCTGTTTACGAGTTGTCAGGCTCATGCTACACATCGTCAAGCCAATTTGGCTCAAGCCAATTGTGGAAGAGGTTTTGAAAAATAAACAGCTTGTTTGTGTTTTGATTTTTGGTGTTTTTAGGGTTGACGCTGTAAATTCTCTGAGCATTTGACATCTGACATGTGACAGCATCTGACAGAAGACCATTTTGCTGACTGATAAGTTAATCGTCTGGATCTGTCTTTAAAATAGCTATTTTAGTAGCTTTCTATAAACAGTAGGAGTAGTTCACTCATTTGTCATTTAAAACGTGTATCATTTTCCATCTTCCTGAAATATGATGAGCAGATGGTGATTTCATACCACCAAGCTCCAAAGAAGGTCAAAAAAGCACAGTAGAAGTGGCCCATAGTTTAATATGACAATTGATTGATTGTAGAATTGGCCCAAAGTTTAATATGACAATTATTCATTGATTCTAAAAAAATTGTCATCAGCTGCCATCAGCTGTGACTTTGTGACATTAAAGCAAACCAGCTGGACCAGCTCGACTTCTTCTTAAATTACCATCATGATAACATAACAAACTGATTTTCATTGTTACAACAGTCATAAATACTGTTGCATTGCAACAACAGCAGTTGTTCAGCTTCAACAGCTTTTCTGTTTGATAGCTAAGTGATAAGTGAAAGTGACATATTTGTCAGATATGGTAGCTCATACCTGAAATGTGACCTCTGCATTTAACCCATCACTGCAAGTGAACACATACTGCAAGCCGTGAACACACACTCACTGCCGGCACTGGAATCAAACAAGTCAGACTCTTACCCAGTAGGCCACAACTGCACATGCTTGTCCGAGCAGGTGACTGACTTGTCAGGCATGTATGTTTTTACAGACCACAAAAATGCCTGTTGTTGTGAATAAAGCCGGTAAATTGTCACAATAGGATGAGAGTCCTTGTGTAGGCAGCTGCAGAACAACATCACCCACCTCACCTTTCTGAGCTGCCATTGTGTGGCTTTGTTATGTACCTGTTGTTCAAGTTTTTGAGATTTATGTCATGTTTAGGAAAAATGATTGCATTCAGGTGCCTTTTTTTTACCTTAATCTTGTTTGAATGCTAGCGTTTCGCATGGGAGGGTATTTAAAGCATTTTCCTCCCTTGTTTTATCTATGCCCTCACATACCTGAAAGCAATTAAAAAAAGGCTAAACCCCATAGATTCCCCAGTGTGGTGGAGCAAACATGAGACGTTTAAAGGTGACAAATCCACAAAGCCTTTGTGGTGTATATACTTAAAAACATAAATATTTGCTTTTTGCGAGTCAGGTTTTCTTTGCTTTATATTTTGATATGGGGGGTAATTTTTTCTCTTAATTTAATATTGCCAGTGAACAGCTAATGTGGATTGCATCTTGTTGTCTAATCAAGACAAACAATGTATATATAGTTAAACAAATGTATCTAATGGCAGACATTTTTTAATATTGACTTCACTGTTCTTTGCTGATATTTGCACCATGTTTTGGAGGTTATTGGATGATTAATACTTAGTCAATCATTTAGACGTAGCTTCCCAATTTAGCACCTCAACCAGGATTCAAAGG
>JAZGTK010008970.1:5511-17735 GCA_036877625.1 Ambastaia sidthimunki | reverse complement strand
GGTCCGAAGGCAATGATAGGATGTCATACATGCCTGTCAAACTAGTACTTGAAAACCTTGATGAACACGTTCATGTATTTTGAAGGAGGCGTGGCTTTGGAGAACGCTTTGAATGGAGGGTGGGATCTTATTTTACTGTATATTTGGCTATATGGAGAAATAGGTATCTATATCTGGAGATTATTTAAATGGCAAAACAAATCAGTGACAAAAACAGCAAAATGTAAAATAGCCCAATAAAAGTCCATATGACTTCTTCAAAAACGTCTCACGAAATATTATCTCACTGTATATGTAAATAGACGTCAGCAGATCTGAAGCACCACGACAATCTTTGTGATCTATTCCTTTAACTTCCTTTAATCAGTCTTTCAATCTTATCCTTATTGTTTTCAACCATGCAGACATGCCACTGTGATGCAGCTTCCTGTGGTAGATTTAAACAGTTAAATGTGGCATGAAAACTTTGCTTGAGAAGAGAGATCATGAACACATAAAAAAGGGACTAAATCACAAACCTCTCTTCTGCAACAGATCTATAGAAATGGATTCCTCAGTGTTAGCATCTGGAGACAAGCAGAATTCCTCTGGGGGGCGCTCTGTCAGAGAAAAATAATCTGGCAGGAAGTCGCTGTAGCACTGTGGTAACTGCCTCAATGACTGACCTGTAAACAGAAATATGATTTAACAAGATATACAGATAAAAGTAAACATATACATCAAACAATCACACAGCTTAACAAAAGACAACCAAAATAACACAAAGGAAAAAAACTAATGATGTCACAAGAACTCTTTAGTTATTAACAAACTAATTCCCCCAACCCCGCCCTCTTTCTCTGGCTCCTCCCCCTTGGCTGACAGAAATTGGTTTAGCACCATTCAATCTGCTGAAGCTGAGCGGCTGATTGGTCGAAGGGAAATCGAACACATTGCGTCGCATGACACGAGTTCCAGGTCTCTTGGTTTCCAGATTACAAGACAGCGAATGAGAGGGGCCGTCTTTACCGCGTTCCACCACACCCAGAGGATTCTTACGCCTGTACTCTCTCCATTTCAGTGCCTGTGGGGAGAGGTGGTGAACTATGGGGCGACGAGAGGAGGGTTGCAAGCAACAGATGGAATATAAAGACAAGAGAGAGAAAGAAGCATCGATGAATGGAGAATTGAGTGGATGTATGAATAAGGAAAAAACAGTAGGATGAAATTGTGGAAATAACCAAAGAAAGACATGCAAAATTTAAGAAAAACATGTAGGCAGAGGGAGAAACACGAGAGACAGTAAAGAGAAGAAAAGAGAAGTTGTTAGCAGCAGTTAAAGGAAAGGCAAGACCTAAGTAAGGAAGCTTTGGATGTCCACACTCAGAGATCAGTAACATGTTCAGAAGCCCAAGAATCGCAAAGTGAAAACATAACATCGCTATGAAATAAAGGGTTAGTTGACCCAACAATGAAAATTCTGCCATCATTTATCCACCATTTTGTGTGACAATATTAGTTTTAGTGTATTAACTATATTTAATTCCTTTAGGTCATCAATAAACAGGCACACATGGCCGATACAGTCAACTCAACCCACCATTAGGCTGTCGTTGCGTCACACATGCTGGTAAAACCTTCACTGGCTCTTCCTGTGGCGCTGGTTCCAGTTTTCCAAGAGGACTGAGACCAGAGCTCGGAAGGCTTGGTAAAGCAGTCAAACCGCCACGGTGAAAACAGTGATTTCTAGTGGGCAGGGCAGGCAACACCGGGCTCTGCTTCATTAGGGGAGGTGGAGGGGGTGTAGGGGGCAAGGGAGCGAGTTTAGGTTGAGTCTCTGTGTGTACAGCCAATCCAGGTGGGGTATGCTGGGGGAGGAGACCAGCAGAGATGGGGCAAGAGACGGAGCGTGGAGGTCTTGGACCACCAGGGGTCGGAGTGCATGTCGAGCAAGTTCCAGAAGAGGTCGGTGCACCTTGGAGACGAACTGGAGAGTAGCTCCCCAGCGGAGATGGCCGCACAGCTGTTGGGACATTAGAAGGTCGCCTGTGGTCTTCTTCAGAGTCATCTTCACCACCCTCAGGTGCTGCAGCCCCTCGAGCCTGCATATGGCTGATGTATCCGTCCAGAAGTGGAAGGATAGGCTTTGCCTGTGGTTTTCCAAACTGGTGCTGGAAAGTGAAGGGCTGTATAGGTAATGAGGTGGGACGCTGATCTTTGCTATAGCGAACGATAGCTGGAGAGAAGTCTGTGGAGCTGGACAGGCCACCTACAAGAATGAGACAAGGGAGATGGGAAAGAAAAATATGAGAAATTAAGATTAATATCAGAACCAGATTTTCAGCGCCTGCTGGTGTGTGTGTGTTTGTATGTGAGATTGTGAGATTGTGTTACAGCCTGTTTGCAAGTTTTTGCTTACTGTATCATCATGAAAATTTTATGACAGCTGAAATAAATACCCCTCTCCTACATGATTTGATCTTGTACCATTCATGGTCTTAGCACAAATGGTTTGTGAAGTTATGCACCCACATATAATAACTGAGCATTAGGGGTTTGTTCAAATACTTAGCAAACATCATTGATGATAAAACAGCACATAGTGACACTAACAGCACAGAATTTAGCCTGTGCAAGTCAACAGCAAGCATAAACCAACCAAAAGCCTTTATAAATCATTATATCTCAGAGTAAATGTCCTATAACATAAGACTCTATAAAGCAAGAACTTATATCTCAATTTAAACCACATCAGAAAGGCAATGACACAGCAAAAACTCGAAGACAGTAATCACACACAAGCAGAAGCTAGCATACCAGCAGTGTCCTTTCAAGAAAGAGAAACACATGCCCACACATAAAAACGTCAGGAAATCAGCCTCAGTCGAGCACAGACCTGCAGTCACTGCGACAAAAATGACTCAAAAATAGGACAACACGACCAACACAAGGAAAAGGGTTTCACTTCTCTTCTGTTTATGTGTAAACCTATGGTGTGTATTTATGTGCTTTGACCGGTACACAATATGTGTGAAACGTCACTTGGCTATTACGTAAGCTGTTTGCGCCACATGCCTGAGTTCTCAAATGACAGAGCTCTCAGTACACTGTAATACACTGTCACAGCCTGCAGGGGCAGCATAGCCCATTGAGAATACACATACGTTTCAACAAAACACAGTGGCAAGCCAACCAAACTCTGTCTGTTCTTTTTTTACAATGATACCTGCAATATCACTCAAATAAATTTACAGTGATGAATTTAGCAGCCCAATAATCAAAAAACCATTTTGCAAATTGGTAACTGTAGCTGTCTGTACAGCCCACCAAACAAAATGTGTGTCAAATTGTGTAGCTTTTTGAGAAGAGGTAAACTATGACTTTCTTTAGTTTAATCACCTGGAGGATGATAAACTTGGCTATGTTATAAATTTACAATAAGGGAGTAACCCAATCCATTTCTAGAGAGCAGAATATCATAGTTTTTTACTTGGGCATGTAATTTACTTCATAACAACCACTCAGAACAACATAGGAATCACCTAGCAACATCCTGGCAACCACAAAACAAATCCTAGCAACCACCAAATGTGCTAAAAACACTTATAACACTTTAGTGCCCTCTTAGCAGCTGCTTAATGTAACATTTACAAGCCTTCATTAAAATAACATGAAACAGTGGTATTTTTTTTTTAGTAAATGCTAACTAAAGTGGGTTACCCTGAAGCACACAATGCTTCAAAACAAATAAAATTAATAAAATAATAACAACACATTATTATGCAACTACTGTCTTTTGTACATCAAGCTGGAAAAATCATTCCCTAACCTTCTGCTTTGGTTCGACCCAGTTTTCCCGCTCCCCCAGGTGATTCTCGCAGTGGTGTACTCCGTGATCTATGTGGGGAAAGCATATCACAGCTCCCCTGGCTGTGGCATCGAGTGAGTGGAGGCAGACTGTGGCTTTGACCCTGCGGAAGGCCTTCCAGAATGGGGGAAAATTCTCCAGATGACTGGGAGTGTGAGGAAGTGGCCTCCAAGCTGTTCTTCTGTGACGGTGACCCTCCGCTTCTCCTCTTATTCCTTGCTATTTCAGCAAAAGAAGTGACACGTGGTGGAGGGGGTGGGCTTGTTGCTGCACTCTCACTGAGCCGAAGGGGGCAGCTGAGCATCCGCTCCAGCGATCCAAGGCGAGAAGACGGAGACTTATCCAGGTTCCGGTCATAGCTGCGGGAACGAGGGCGACCACTTCCAGAAGAAGCAACTGAATTGCAGGTTGTCATGGGTGGAGAGATGTTGATGTACACCTGCCCCTCAATCACATTCTCACTGGTAGAGTCTCCCATCTTCTCTTCATTCTGGTAAAAAGAAATAAAAGTAAAGAGAGGAAAAAGCAAGAAGAAAAGTGTGAGATAGTGTTTTATTGCTAAGAAGTGACTGAACAAAACTGAATAAATCACAAATCTCATATAACAAATATTATACCAGCTCTGTGTCCTCTTCTTCTTCATCCTCTTTCATTTGTTGGAACAGGTAGTACTCTGTGGGCTGAGGAGGACTTCCTTTGCTGTGCTCATCTGAGCAGCTTGTCACCGATGACCCAGCTGGACTGGGAGAGGACTGAGACGAAATATCACACGTCACAAGCTTGTAGTAATTCTGGGTTGCTACAACCATGCGGGCCTGGCTTTGAAGACATGATGTGAGATCATTGGCAGAGGTTTCAACAGAGGATAGAACCTCACTTCCTAGAAGGTTGTGGTACGAGTTACAGTTTGCATCTAGTTCCATAATGGCACCTTGTGGCTGAGAGGGGCATACAGTGGAAGTGGAAGTGTTTGCATGTCCTGGAGCGGCTGAAGGATGCTGAGGAGGTTCTGTTGGTGAGGTGTGTAGATCCAGGTAGAAAGCTCCACGCCCACTGCTACATTCTTTCCCGAACATACCAACGGGATCAGACACAGAAGAGGCACAGGATTGGTCTGCAGAACTGTTGATGTTCACTGACGGCTTTGCTGGGACAACGTTGTTCATCTTGTTGTAAATGGTGCTGAAGTTCACCAGCACACCATCTGAGCTGTTGCAGGAGGAATCACTACCGTAGCCTTGGTGGCATTCAGGATATGATTCTTGGAAAGGTTCAGGATATGGCTGAGAAAGACCACAACAGGTGCAGTGTGGTGCTGTCAGACTGGAACTTTGTGAGCTACCTCTGCCGCCCTGCATTGACTGATCATAATCATCATCATCCTCTTCACCCCATTCATGCTCACCACAGTCCATCGAGAGGGTGGAACCACTGCTCCCATGACGTCGCTGACTGTCTAATCTTAGTATGTTCAAGCCCTCCAAGTGAGCAGACAAATCAAAAGTCCCACCTATTGTGTCAGCTTTGCTCTCTGCTGCCCTGCTTCGACCATTTGTAGAGCCCCACTGCTCCTCTGTTGAGCCATGCAGAAGAAAAGGTTCGGTGGTGAAACCGAGGTCATGTAAGCGGAATGGTGGCAGGTCTCCATTTGAGATTTCATGTGAATCTCCATGCAAATGAAAGGAGGAGTCCTCCATATATCCATTCAGATTGTCTTCATCGTCATCATCCTCATCTTCAGTGTTAAGCAGAAAAGGGTTGCGTCGTGAGCTCGGACGTTCGCGTGTCTTCATCAGCAGGCCTTGGGCCTGATCTTCTGAATTACTTGACGTAAAGGATGAAGTGTCACTTGCCAGACTTCCTTCTCGCCCTCCTCTTTCTCGTTTCTCTCCTCCTCTCAGTCCTCCATCCCCAAAGGTGTCACTAGAGCTAAGGCTACTGCTGGATGTCTGTATAAGGCTGCTGTACACCAGCGCCTCCCGCTGAAGAACATCCCTCTCAGGCAAGGAGGTGGTCCGACTCAGTCCCAGGTTCTCTGGACAGCTGAAGGGATTACCGCTCCTTTTTAAAGGACTACTGCAGCACTGACGTGAACTCGAGACCTGGCAGTGGACCAGTGGAATGTGGTGAACAATAAGGGTCTCCCCTGATAGCTTAGGCGGGCTGTCCATGTTCTTCTAGTGCAGCTGAGGACAAAGACTGTTTGAGTAGATGCAGACTGTGGTTGTCAAGGGTTTTAGTTCACACGTCCAATGCCAATCCGAGGTTTTGGAGAGAAAGGAACGTCAACGAAAAGGTGAAAGTGGATTTCTTGATGGAAGGAAAACATCTGAAAAAAAAAGACAAGAGACAGGATTTAGTCTTGAATTCTTTTCATTAAACAGTTGCTTGTATGAGTTAAGTGTTATCTAATTTTGGCATCTTTAACAAAAGAATTGTTCTATAAAACACAGTATACGTGAAAATGTAATTTGTGTGACAGATTGTACATTCTAAAACCAGACTAAACAACACACAAAACATGATAAAAATTAAGAAAATCTACATCACAAGCTTTTTTTAATATTACATATTACATTTTATATTACATTTAATACATAAATAAAATTAATTTAAACTAGCAAAAATGCTCAGGATAAACAAATATTCAATATATTGTTTTCAGAATAAGAGTATAAATGCACACTGTTTTTTATAACTAATATTTATATAACATTTGATAGAAAATACTGATAATACTGAACAACAAATTGCAAGCCTGGTGTAATTCATTTACTGTCCGTGTTGTTTAATATAAACTAGTTTCTGGATTAAAGTGATAGTCTAGAATGTACATGATTCTAGAGGTGCAGAATGCAGTGATTTAATTCATGAGTCTTGTGCTTTTGCTCTAATTTGCCAGTCTAAGTAAACACAGCTGAGTGTTCTACAGTCAAAGAGAGAGAGAGAGAGAGAGAGAGAGAGTATGGGAGGGGTGGGGGTGCAGATTGACCTTCTTTTAGGAGACAGTAAATCTTGAAAAAAGGAAATGGCTGTGGGTCATCGAATGTTAAAGCTCTGGGTGGCCAGACAGAGACAGACACCAGTTAAAGGACGTTAAGGGAGTGACAATGACCTAATGAAGTTTCCATGAAGTAGTGGAGCACATTACATCATCTGAAAGAGTCTGTGTCTGTGTGTGTGTGTGTCTGTGTACTTGTACATCTTTCTTTGTGAGGATCAGTGTGACCAGTTAGACTTGAAGTGAAGGAAAAAAGTGAAGACATTTTGGCCGGTCATTTTTCTGACACCCTTTAAAGGGCTGTTTGAGGGTTAAGACTTGTCTTAAATGTGAATGTAAGGTTTATGGTTAAGGTTAGGGGCTTGATATTGTATTTTCTCAATGTATGTTCTCACAAAGATAGCTGTACAAACGTGTGTTAGTGATAATTGTTCTGTTGTATAATCACACACAATTAAAATAATCCAAAAACATTGTCTTGCTTTAAAACATTTAATTTCCACTAAACTTGTGTTGTCACACAACAGCAACAGATCCTCTGCTGACATAATGTGTCAATTCAAGCCCTCAATAAACTGTGCGCTAGTGCACAAGCTAGTGCAAAAAAAACAATATTTAAAGGAAAAGTTCAACAATTTAAGACAAGCAGGCTAAGTAATGAAAGTTCATTTTTTTTAATGTTTCTTTAAACATTTTCTGAACCACATTTCATGTTTCAAGTAAAATATTTTCAGATCAAAAAATGTTTCCAATAGTTTACTGTCATATTATAATCTTTCTGATAAAACAGACACTGTGTTTTAAAAGTATAAAGTAGAAAAACTGACATCTTGATCGTAAGATCTAAACTGAGCATACTGATATAAAATAGTTTCTCACACAAGGCAAAGTTCAAAGCCATTTTAAAGCCACTTTAAGCCACTTTTTACCCGTTCTGTCTGAGACAGTTATTTCCAGCATTTGGTTGTAAAATGAGTTAGTGAAGCCTGACTTTGTCTAATCAGTCATGCACTACTGAGTCATAGCAAGTCACAACAACATCAGAAATATTACAGCTATCTCACAACATCCTCAGTAGGACCTGCCCAGCTAACATTCTCTAGGCTTTAAGAATGTTTCCCTAACGTTTCCATTAAGTAATAGAAATGTTAAAAATGTCATTTTTAAAAGACATTTTTAGCTTTTAGAATCCATATTAATGTTACTGTTCGGTCATAAGATCATTATTTAAACCTTTTAATCTTGTAACAGTTTTAAAACATTCCATTAACAACATAAGAATAATGTTTTTAACATATGGTACATATAACGTGAAAAAATGTTCTACTAATGTTACTGCAAGAACATTGATAACTTTGACAGAACTTTTATAGAACATTTGGCAATGTTCTAAAAAAGTTTCCTGTTAGCTGGATGGGGTTGCAAAAAAAAGCACCATAAAATGATCAAAGGAATGGTCCGTAAAAGACATGTTATGGTTGGCGTGAAGTCAATGTAGATCCATCACAAGATAACATTACTGACTTCTAACCTAGCATGACGTTGTTTAAACGTGAATGTGATTTCTAAGACATGACAGAGAAAACACAGAAAAAGCAAAAGAAAAGGGTTGAACATTATGGTTTTGCTCAACTGTTCTGAATAAAGGCCAGTTAAGGGATCAGGAAATGCTCTCTGTGTTGCTTGTCCCAGTGTTACATAACTAAAGGTCGTGATGGGCGTAAAAGCCCACAGCCCTGGTGTTTAGCTACAGGATCCACTGCACACAGATTTCAGAAAGACAGCATGTCTCTTAAACACTGTGACAGTCTGACAGACTGTAGAAACAGCGCCATTAATGAAGGCATTCAAGAATATTAAAAACTACTGGGCTAGACTTATGTGCTATTTGTAAGCAACAAATACATTTGAATTAAAGTGTGCAGTTTTGTTGTAATGTTTTACTACTGCAGCAATCATGATAAATAATGATTAATATGTTAAGGGCTGATAATTACTGATCCTGTTCTAACTATTTCAGAAGAACTTCCAGAAAAGAGATTATTCTTTGACTGAACACATCTGAACCCTCAAGATTAGTATTGACAGGCTGTGTTGACAGACTTCAAGACTTTAAAGGAGAAGTTTAGGATCATTTGATGAAACTAGAAGCTTATATTCAACAGTTAAACAATACAAAACTAAATATAGAAAAGGTGAGTAACCAGTCTCAGCAAGTATTTTAAGGTTAAAGCAGGCGATTTGCCTTCATGGTAAGTATGAAATTGTGACTTTCTGTAAAAATTTCTATAATTTTTTTACAACTTTCTTATTCTGCTTCTTAAATGTCCATGTAGACAAAGTTTATTAAGAATGAAGGTAAATTTAAAGCTCCTGTCCACCAAAACATGATCTGACCACAGACAACCAACCTTCTATGAGAAGTATTTACCACAGCACTTATTAGTAGCCATAGTACACATGTGGTATTTGCTATGAGCCCATAACTACAGGGGTAAAGCCACGGGTGGCCCATTACCACCCTAAAAACCAAACCATATTATCTGTTATGAAACCAGGAGCCATCTGCAACACATCTGGAAACTAGAACATTCCTGTCAACATACCAACACCAAAATGACAACATCTCAGCAGAAGTTGTTTCTCAATCTTGTCGTCATGAACACAATCTGCGTTTGTTAAGGACTCGGGCTAGAAAGATCTCAGCTGGCAGGGAGACAGATTGACACCGTCACTTATGTAACGCAAAACAAACGTTTCGTTCAATTGCGTTTCTCTATATTAAAATGAAACTCCGCTTTCACCTTTTAAATCACATATGTAACATCTGCGCCATCGTGGTGGACACAAACCAAACACCTGCAGGTTTCCAGTAACGGGCTGTTATTGCGCTCCGTCGTTTAATTTCTCCCCTTCAATTTGTATTATTTCTATTTATTTCTATTATTTGTTTGCTTTTCTTCTCTAATTTAGATAATGGTGATGTGACAGCCGTATATTCACATGCGCTCGGCAATATGCGCAAACACAAGGCCCAGCTCGCCCACAGCGCAACACGATGACATATTTGACAAAACAACCGCAAATCTCGTGTTTATGGCCCAATTTTG
Source organism: Ambastaia sidthimunki (assembly GCA_036877625.1). NCBI lineage: Eukaryota > Metazoa > Chordata > Actinopteri > Cypriniformes > Botiidae > Ambastaia > Ambastaia sidthimunki. Next base: position 7,777 of record JAZGTK010008970.1, on the reverse strand, counting down.
CGCTTTTATTGCGTGCGGAAGCATCGATACACGCAGTGCAATAACATAACGAAGGCCAAGACGAAACATAAATAAATAATGTCAAATCTGCACCAGTACGCGAAGCCTCGACAGCTAATGTCGCTTTTTTCCCCCAAACACAATAATGGGTATTTTCTAATAAACCATTATTTTCCAGTGCAAACGATCCCAGTAAAACCAACACATACAGTAATATATTATACACATACAGTAATATATAGCATACAGGTAATATGATTTCAATTGGGAGCATGAAAAGTGTGTAATGATCCGAGATAACGGTGCGCGTCCCTAGAATTAAATGGCTGTCGTGCAAAACGTGTCAACACGCAGATTTTGTTTAATATTAGATACGTACATTAACATTACGAAGGTTTGTTTGTTTGTAATAATGAACATTTTAATCTGAATCAGCAACGGTGTAAGATTTGCCATCGGACGTTTCTACGTTGACGCCCGATCCGACCACCAATGCGCGTTTTTCGTATTTTCCCTAAAAATATACAACAAAAGACGTTTTTTACTCACGTTGGCCATTAAAGACATCTCCGTGGTTTTCAGTGAGATCACAACATCAAATCACGGTAAACGATCACCGCGTTTCGCTTTGATTTCTCCGGTGAACGGACTGAGCGCAGCAGCGGCGCAGGGCTGGAGCGAGCGGCGCTACGTCAGGATGAAACGCACCCGCCCGCGTCTCCGGGCGCTGCGGGCTCGCCTGGATTCTGCTGGTCTGTTGTCTAGTGTATCTTATAATGCTGACTTTAGCATCTTAACTGTGATTCTGGAGCACAAATCACGTCTCTGTGGGTCAGGCGGGCTCGGGCTGGATACTGTGTCTGGACGGTGTGGGGGTGGGTGGGGTGTTGGGTTGCGCGGTGGTTCCTGCAGAACAGTTCTTTGTTCGTTTATTGGCGAGTCAAACAGTGGGCCTACAGTACTTTCAGTCATTACTAAAAAGATGCATTTCCTTTCATTGTTCCCCTAGAGAATGCTTGACATGTATGAATGTGAAAGCCCCCGTCATTTGGGACCCCCTTCAATTCACACATCTTCTGTAGCTTGATAGTAAGTGAATACAGCTATAACAAGCATTTGGACAGTCAAATCTCATCTACTAAGTACTGATGTCATACCTGCTAACAGGGAACGTTCATTTAATGTTACGTATCATATTAAAAACGTTATTCTTAAGTTGTTAGTGGAACGTTTTAAAAACGTAAAGTTTGAATAACGTTTTTTATTAGCAAGCAATAATGTTTAAAAAATGTTTAAACCTTCCTAGAACATTCAAAAAACCATTTAAAACTTTTTTACTCAATGGAAATGTTAGGGAAACAGTTTTACAACCTAAAATTGTTAGCTGGGATTATGTTAAATAACAACATATCAAATCATCTTATCAAGAAAAGTTAACTAATTTAACCTTTCTAAACATTTTTTGATAGACCCACAGTTACTTTTAGTATATGTGAGTCAGTAACCCTCATGTCTACACAGACGTCTTAGAATGTAAACATCTTTAAAATTTAAAAAGTATTTAGTGACAAGTTGTATATAATAAGAATAAATAAACAAACATTAATATAAAAAGAATGACCAGCTGCATTTATCTAAACAGACTCGGTCCTTAACTTTTAAAACGTAAAAAAGTTTTTATTTAAAAAAAAAAAAAAAGTTTTTGCTTTGGTTTGCATAGTAACATTTGAGTATGAATACAATGTATTTGTATTAAAAATATACATAACATAATTACGGATCCCTTAACCATAAGACAAAAACATAAGTAATTAAAAAAGTACAATCTTTAGTGATTTTCTCAGGCATATTCAAGGCACTGATACTGCAGGTATTTAACACTCAATATTCAAGTCGGTCTCCTTAAAGCGGTCACATCATAACATATTCTTCTAAATTTCTTTTTAAAGTTAAACCTTGTTTGTTCTTTGATATTAAAGAGTCTTTCGGTGTTGCTGTTATGAGATGTCTTATGAGATGTAAACATGCTGTTCAAAACTACAAACTTATTTCCCATTACAAGAAAACCAGTTATCGGCAACTAGTTTAAATTTAAACTCAACTGCACACGTATCTTGTTCTCAAGGCTTTACAGTGACATGTTAAAGTTAGGAGGCCAGCAACAGCAAGCTAGCTCTGAAAGCACCATCCCTTACCATCCCTTCAGAGTGCTCACCAAAGCCACACCTACTCTGATACACATGAACATGTCGATGACTTAAAATAG
>JAZGTK010008969.1:0-17736 GCA_036877625.1 Ambastaia sidthimunki | reverse complement strand
GGCCCCAGGGGTCCCTCATCTTGTAAGCTGGTCAAAATTTTGATCTCAGGTAAAGCAGTTGAACTTGTCATCATTGGGAAAATATTCTTGAAGTTGACTTATAAGAAAGAGGAGAATTTATAAGAAAGAGAAGAAACAGTATCTTATTCATAAAGCACTCATGATATTACCTGTGATTGTACACATTTCCAGACAATAAAGCTAAAGAAATAATAGAATGATTCAGCAGGTAAAGGAAGAGCGACTTAGTCATTCAGAACCAGGCTGAGTACTGCACAAATTAAACTCAATCTGTTACTGTCTTGAGTCATAATGGCTTAAAACTACAGTAAGAACAGGTAAAAATAAGCCCCTGTTTTGAAGCCACATTTTCCATTGTATATGAGAAGCTTTTGATAAAAAAAACTAGCTGTTGTTTGATTAAATGGAAACACCTTTTGAAACAGAGCTTAGGAGAGGGCTGTTAGATCCATGTGTTAATTACTGGGTCCACATATCAAATGTGGATGAAATTTTTTCTTGTAGTGGAAAAGCGGAGCCAGACAGGAGAAATAATTATGGAAAAAAACTCTCCATTCTTTTTTTATGTTCAGAAAAAGTGTGAAGGAAGCTTTACACTTCCACACATGAATTGTTTTCCCTGATGAAAGAATTGCAACTAGAGATGTTAAGAATTATTTTAAAAGGTAAAAAAAAAATTAAAAAACGTTTTTGAAGTTGACACCGTTTTTTTTATATATGTGTTTTTTATACACATGTCCTTCTAAACCATATGTAAATGACCCAACAATTACAACAGTACTTGGTTCATCTGTCATTTGACTTGAGTAAATGACTGAAATGACCCATCACTATTCTGTACCCAGTATAGCAACAGCCCATGCTAGCTGCGTTGTGAAAACACTAACGGAAGCACTTTCTAAATGGGTGACGCAGCATTTCAACAGCTTGAATTGGAATTTTTGAGGCTGAACGGTCCAGCCTGCCTGTTGTCTGGTCCTAGATTAGTTTTTAAATGGATAATGAGTCACGGATGCGGTTTAGCATCTTTATGGGTTTTCAACCATCTTTGGTGTTACTACTCCCACATGCTGGACACCAGCCTTCAATGCAGATCTGCATGCCTGCGTGCATCCCCAGGAGAGGCTTATGTATCCGGGAGCTCCTGACCCGAGGTCAGCCTCCCACAGGCCACAAATGACTCCCTTTAGCCCTGGGCAGACAGGCCCCCACCTAGATCAGCAGAGTAGATCCACACTTGTTTGTTTATGGAGCAGGCAGAGCGCTAAGACTCTCTTTGCGTAAGTGACTATTTATAGGCACTTTAATCCTTCAATGGATTTGTAATGGCTCAGACCGAATAGATGAAAAAGCATAAATAACATGGAAAAAGCACGTAAAAGAACTAGAAGAATAAAATATAATTGCAAAGTATGCCAGAAGGTTTTTGTATGATTTATCATTATGTTCCAAGGCACAATTATCCACCTGCCTTTTTACAAACCTGGGTGTTTTCTACAGTATTTTCCAGAGTCATGTTTAGGTTAATAGCTATGTGATATTTAGAGTATTTAAATAATCAGTATAATCTAACATATAGCTATTCCAGAAATGATTACAATGTACAGGAAGAGAAGATCAATCAAACACAGAATCTCTCTGGTTGTGTGATATTCCGTCTGTCTGTCCAACAATACTAGTACTTCAACTCTCAAAAGAAACATTGCCTGCAAACTCACTCTCAAGTAACCTGCCTCTTAAAGCTGTACTTAGAAAACTGTAAAACTTTTAGCCTCAATGAAACAAACAGTAAAATAAACTTTGTTTGAAATGATACACTCAAATGAGATAAAAATTCCAGTCATAACATTTATTAACAAAAGCTGTTTAATTCTACATGGGACCCGCTGAGGGAGAAGATCACATGACCCGCTGAATCCCAAGACGTAAACTTTTTTAATCATGAAGATCAAGAATGAAAGCTTATCTGTGTTACCACCATCAAGACAGTAAGAAAGCTCAAAAAGTGGAATGCAAACTCTCTGGTCTCTCGCTAGACCTGAAGCAGTGTCAGTATGGAGCAATAACAAGATATTAGTCAGACAGCAGGCAGGTTAATGTCTCACTCTGATAGGATACTGCCTAACTTGATGAGAAGATTGTATGTAATCCTCCACTAGGGTGCAATGAGAGGATCGTGCTTAAACCCTCTGTAGCAACAATGTGACATCATCCAAAACTATACAAAAGTACACTACATGCTTGTCCACTCTACACAAAAAGTGCCACAGGAAATCTTTGATAATAGTTTATTTTTACTGAGTTAACTGTTTACTGTTTATGTGTTGATCATGTTCGGAATGAATGGTCTAAACTGAAGTAGATTTTGCTAAAATTAGCTGCTAAAAATACTTGCAAAACTAAATACGGTCTTGAAACATATTTCTCAACCAAAATCTGGAAAAAAATTATATACATTTTTGTCACCATTGTGACTGCACAGCAAACAAAATGTAACCTAGAATAAAATGTAACCTAAACGAATTTTAAATCAATGCCAAGTCAAATTCTGCATCATATACAGCCATTCGAGTGACAGAATGTTATTTTATATTAGTGAAGCATTATCTATATCTAGCTAAAATTGCAGAAAGCTGTTTTGGAAGCAGTCTACTGGTACACTGTATTCCACAGCCATCCAGCCTAAGAGCTAATAAAATTATTTCACAGTTCTCTGTTCTCCCAGCAATTGTTTGTGGTCATTCACAGCTGTGTCTCTCTCTTTGCTCAATATGTTTGCTTTCACAGACCTTGGCTGCACTCCGGCCATTGATTCCCTGTGTATGTGTGCAGTAACATGCTATGTGACTGATGCATCACGTGATAGAGGAAGGATGGAAAATTAAAAAGGAATTCCATGAGGCTTATACTGTATGTTAATGTGTTAATTCTATTACATTAACAGCCACTCCCAAAAAATGATAAACACACATAGCTATTTTTCTTAAACCTGTGTCTGATCTGTTCAGAACCAAGCTGACAAGTCCAGTCTGATTGACTTTTTTGACCTGATTGTGCCAAAAATCAACAAATGAGCGTTTATTAATAGAGTTTAGCTAAAAGGCTGGATTATGGACCTGGTTAACTGGGTCAGTGCCCTGGGCCTCAGATTTCCAAGGGCCTCAAAAGCCTAACATGGCATGGCCAAAGACTGCAAAAGTAAGCTGCGACACCAAGCCACATGGCACATGCAGTACAGAATGGCCATGAGGGCCCCAGGGCCCCTTGGTGTATACAGTTCAAGCTTGCATATAGAGTACTGCAGGACTATAATCTAGCCCTATAATCTACAGACAAAGGTGTGTATGTATGTGTGTGTGAGCTTATACCATTCAAACAAGACTGTTCAGACCAATCCAACACTGAATGAATCACCAATTACCAAGCTGTGCTTCTCATACTGTAATCATTGAGGCCTATAAAAGCCCTTTCACAGCTCTCCACCTGCCAGCGGTCTTGAACGATGAGTCACCAGGCATGCATCACCTTACTGCGGAGTGACTCAGTTACAGCAAACTTACAGGTCATTTGAGGAGAGCGCTGACGCATTGCCAGGGCTTAAGAAACACCTGTGTATAACACAGACCCTTGTATAACTCTTTCTTTTCCTTATAACAGCCTCAATAACCAACCTCAAGTGACCTATCAGACTTTAACTCATTGAAATCAGTTTCCTGTTAACATAGGTGCTCAATTTTGATCACGTGGTACATTGTTTAGTGTGCAAGTTTTGTGCACCATGTTTAGCAACAGGCCAGATTTCATGATGATATATTCAAGATGAACTAATGTAGTTTATCTAAATTAACTTCCAGATAGTTAAAGACTAGGTAAGGGTTTTGCCAGTAAAGCCCTGAATATTAATAGGAACATATTAAATAACATATTATTAACTATAATAAAAAAGTATATGAAGGTCACACATAGGACACCTGTGAGAATATGATGAAAACTGGTATAAATCCACTAAAATTCTCTTAAAAGTAAATGGAAAAATAACTAACAATTAAACTAATTTAGTTAGTGAGAACAGCTCTAGCACTGTTTTTTTTGCAAATGACAAACGATCATTTGTTTTCTCAGCACTAAATGTTATTTTTGTGTGACTTAATACTTTTTGGGGCCACTGTACATTAAACAAAGCATTTATCAGCTAACTAACACATACAGTGTGTTTGTCCCTTTACACTCTAAAAACCAACACGCATAAATGATGAAAGGAGGCACCTTTCAAGTCTGTGATGCATAAAAAAACAAAATATGTGTGTTTTCTGCACTTTGCACCAAAAGCCCAAGCAAAGACATCACACTTAAGGGAAAAATCTACAGAGCAATAATCCTCTTTACAAATTTATGTGGAGAAATCCCCTTCTTATGCTCTCGGGGAGGTGCTGTCCCCTTTACAAAAGAAGAAAATAACAGGTTGTGAAGGGTACAAAAGGGGCAGAGAGTGAAGACGGTAAGGGGTCTTACAGTTAATTGGGACCACAGCTTTCATTCAAAGGGTCTCGTAAACCCCACACAAACCCACAGCACAGAGGTGGCAGATACAGTCTCTTGTAAACACACTCATCTGTGTATGGAAAAATGCTCACACGTAGAAATAATAACTCATACGTACATGTACGCAGGCCCATGTGCAGAACACACCCGCATACATGCAACACACACTAACAATACACGCTTACTGAGCAGACGTGGCTGGGAAGGTGTAAAAACTTTAAGGCAAAGAAAAATTCCATGCGCATGTTTTAATAACAGACATAAGATTCAAAAATCACTTGCCACATTGTATTGATTCATAAATTCCTTTTGTCTTTAAGACACATGTAATACATAAAGTCTCTCACCCTAAACACACACACTTAATACACACACCACAGAACACAAAAAAATGTTCTGAAATGTGTGCTACTTCCTCTGAGTCATAATTTTTCAGCGGGTGCCAAAGATGACTCATAGAATGTTCCACAAGCCTAATAGTACAGTCTCGCAGAAATGCCTGAATGACTTCCAAATACACTATTCATATTCTGTCCACATTTTGGTAAACAAACCGCTTTTCTGCTGCTATAATTTACTGATTAAATAAACATTCTGTGTGCCATATATTATAGGTGTCTACCCAGGTGTATCCTCACCCCAAGTAACCCATTTTTGCAGTAAATGACAATGTCTCTTTTATTGTTTTAAGCACATAATTGTGCCACAGGTTTGCATTAAACTACATCACTTTCCTTAACGCTGTGATACGCACACAGAAATGCAACATTTGTTTTGTACTTCCTTCTATCAGCAAGAAATTCAATTTGAGAAATTAATTGGTTTTGCAGATAAAAGCGAGAAATGTATTGTTAAATATTGAGTCTTGAATAGGAGGCTTAGCAAACACGCTTCACTTCAAAGGAAGTCCAATTAGCGAAGGCAGCCCTTGTGTTGCCGAAATCGGGGCGTAAATGATGAGAAGGTCCTTGCTGATGTATTCAGAAATCATCCCTGGATGGATCTAGTCATGTGAGCTCTTTCTGAGCATATGGAGAATGGATTAATCACTGTATGGATTGTCCAAACAGCTGTGTGTAAATACATACAGTCCACAACCAGCCTCACAATTACACAAGCATGTGATAATATACAACATGATCTTATTCGGCTTGGGTGAATTGGGGTACAGAGGAAAGCCCCCTGTGAATAGGCTGTGATCACATGGCTGGCGTCTTGCTGTCATGGTTGGCATCTTGGCTGTGTGTGTCGGTTGAGGCTACATGAAAAACCTGTTCTTGTACATTTTCCCTCAAGGGCAAAGCTAAATATTTATTATTACTTCTAACTGTCAACCATTTGTCACTGTCAAAAATGACATTGGTCTTTGAGTTTGCTATGTGTGATTAAGGAATATCATGGGGGCCTACACATTTATGCATTAAAAGATGGATTTTTTTAAATGAATTCATGTTGTTTTTGATGTTTTACGTCAGGATTGTTTTGAAAGGTTTGTTTATATATTTTTAATATTTTATTGTAAGAGTTTTTTAATTTTAGAGTTAGTTAGAATAGTTTTTGATAGTATTTACTCTTTAACTGTTAATTTTATTTTAAGTGTTTTCTAGTTTCAGTTTCTCTGTTTTTTGTTGTAGTATTTTATAACTGCCAAAGTCAACATGTTTCACAATTCAATACATTAAATGGCATAAAATTCCTCTGGGTCAACTACTGTATTTACAGTACAGGCATTCAAGTGAGTTTTGAAGCCATGAATGTTTACTTTTTTATTTTTATTACAGTTTTTGTTAAGTTTTGTGTACAGTTTTCCTTAAAGATTCATGCTGATACGTGACTGACTGCTGCATTGAGCAGTCTGCCTTGTAAGGAAAATTAAAAATAAGGACATCTCTCAAAATCTGATAATGAGCTAAATCTACATCACTACTACTTCTGTCCCCAACAAAGACACCACTGCGTCAGAAGGATTGTCCTGAGGGTTTTACTACAGTTTCTCTATACGGCTGGGCCACTCGACTTCCGAAAGCGGCATGAGAAAGGATTAGCGTTTGAACGCACGCAACACAAAGCGATATTCCCCGGCTCGTGAAATGCGAGAGTACTTATTCCTTCGCATTTATTGTTACCAGTGAGCCTCAATGGAACTTGAGTCATTCATCAAACCTCTGGAGCCACTGCCCATACGTCGACGTTTGAAGTGTGGGCAACTCTTCCACATTATTCAGTCATCTCATGGCCACAGAGGTACAGGAAGGGTAATACGGTGCACGTGAAAAGGGTCTTTTTGTTCAAAGTGAGGAGAGTCGTCTCCTCATGACGTATGAGGGGTGTTAACGTCTAGGGTGGACAAACATATTTATCTTTTCTCCTACAGGCAGAGAAGGGGGATTTTAAACGTGTATGTCACTGTTTATTTAGTGCTGTCCTATTGGGTGAAAGTACAGGTGCTGTTTTGAGAAGGGGATGGGGTAACCCCTGTTGTTGGGGAAGGATTATTTAAACTCATTCTGATTTATTGCTTTCTTTATTGAGTTAACCTGCAGTGCAAGGTGCCACCATCGTCTTTCCGGTGTTGCAAGCAAGCTCACTTCTTGCAGTGATAAATATTGACTTAACGCTTATGAGACTTTATGCTGCACTGTCAGTAAAAAATGGTATACGTCGTCTTCGAATGGCCAAAGAAAGGTAGCTGTCAATAAACCCATGCAGAGCAACAGTAAATTTACACCACATAAAACAGCAAGAAAGGCAGAAGCCAAAATGTTTATGATTCAATAAACCGGTGCACAGAAGCCTCACAACCATCAATCAACATCCAAAAGCATTACAGGTCATCATATTTTAACTGCAAACAAAGCACTGTCCCCTCCCCTATGCTGACAGGGTATCGTTTTTTTATACCTGGAGCTGAAGTGGTAGAGCATTACATTAGCAAGCCAGGGTCATGCGTTTGACTCCTGCTCCCACAAATTGATCAAATCTATGCCTTGAATTTACTGTACGCCACAAATGTTTGGCAAATGCATGAGCGTAAATGTTTTTACATTGTTAATTTTTACACCTCCAGGTGGGATTACAAAATAAGGTGACATTTTAGCAAGTTTGTAGTTAGACAATACATAGAAGCTTGCAGGACCCATCAATGGTTATCTGTCCCCTGTGTCCCTCCATGTCTGAACAAGGAGGCCGAGGGGGTGAGGTGCCAGTAACACAATAGAATACAGAGATTCCAGCGCCTGATAGTGATGTCATAGGGCTCGTCTCCACATCATCCCTGCTATTGATGAGTCTGATCTCAGCCTGAGAAAGAAGTGCAGTGTTCAAGTGCTCTCTCTCTCTCTCTCTCTCTCTCTCTCTCTCTTGTCTTACATCATCATAGCACTTGCCTTGATGACCCTGGCTTTCAACATTGCATTAATAACTGCATAGATTTGAGCACTCATGCAAATATAATTCAAGCAGAGGGGAGACCCTCTTAAAGTCATACCACATAAGAATCTCTTGCAAACCATCTCCAAAAACACCACTGCATTAATTACTACAATTATTATAGTTTTTCTAGACAAAAATCTTGCCCCTTTCACATTTTCTTTATGTAGTTATCACATACTATGCAGAGACATCAAAAATGAAATGGACTCTACAGATGGCATTTTTCTACTGATATGTGTATTATGAACTCAGTATAAATGTTTTCTACTGCTGTGTGTTCAAAATGACTCATAGTCTAAGCTATCAGAATTTGCTGCGGGCCTCTCTCATGGAAATTTTGAGACGCCCACTGTAACATTTAATGAAATTAAAAAAGAAGAGCCATCAAAGAAACGTAGGCTGGGCCTCTCCCTCAATGTTTCCATGAAGAGAAGCAAAAAAAATGTCTTTTGCTCTATCATCGTCATAACCTTTGATCTTTTTATCTGAAAAAAAGCTGCAGGGAAAAATCTCTGATTAAACAAGAAAGTCATTTAGACTTCTTGTGGTTTAGAGGGCATATTGATGACTGAGTGGTGTGTTTTTTTCTCTTGTCCATTAGAGAGCCAATAAACACAAGCATGACTGGAAGTTCTCTGTTAGAGACTTTCCCGCTACAAGATCATTTTTCACAAACTGAACGTGGCACGCAGCCAAACACATGAGCAGCAAAATAAATGATGCTAAAGAAAGAAGGTTACGTTTTAAGTACAATATATGTATCGCTTGTTAAGTTTTGGCAGGTCAGAGTGGGTTCATGAACTTAAAATAAATATAACTGTCATGCAAATGCTTAAATGTAATTTGTTTTTAAGTTAAATACTTTTAAAAAGCTATTATCTTAAAGTAGCTTTAACAACTAAGCAGGTCATGTGATTCACATAGTATTCTGTGGCACTATAAAAACACTGTTCTGTGCTATCCTGGACAAAAACAATGGGCCGAGCCCAAAATGGCAAAATATTTAGCTTTTAATGGCCTAAACTAGACATCAGGACATTAACACCAATTGTACAAATACTAAAGTAAATTAGCATGGGGAAGCTTTTCCCTTTGTCTGTAGATGTATAAGCTGTGTGGTTAAACTTGCAGACAGCTTTTAGAACAAGTCAATGTTGTTCCACTAAATGTTGATGGCTTCCAAAATGTGTGAGTAGCTGAAAAATGTCTCACAGTTAGTTTGTTTAATGTGAGAGCAAATATTCTCTACAAAGTTCAAATCTGGACTCTGACAGTTGTTCTCATGTCACCTCTTGGTTGTCTTGGCAATGTACGGAGGAGCATTGAAAAATGACATCTGAACTTCCTCTTTAGGAAACGACTTTTTAATTAGGTGTTGGTTTGAGGCGGAACTATCTGTTTGTCCAAGCAAAGAAAGATCGTATTAAAAATGTATAATTGAAAACATCCTTATTTCTACAATTCTTAGATGTCTAGCAACCATCAGACTATTCTGCTTGTCTAGTTTATCTGGCCCTTCGATTGTCCGCTTTTAGAGGCTATGATGACATCATCCAGGTTGAAGGCTCAACTCTCTACCTTTCTCCCTCAATCTAAGCTCCTCCTACCTTCCATTCATCACCAGCTCTTCTATCATGTAACGGAAGGTGTTACAGCCCTAAGTGGTCCTGTGTCGTCTGATAGGACACAGTATCCATGAGTCTAAAAATACCCTTGTGCACTACAAACTTGTGCCCCGAAAGAAGTAGAAGGTAAGAATTTTGTTGAGTATTGATAACGGAAAAAGACAGATTAGATGCATATCCTCAGTGACCTGAGAGGGATGAGAATTCTCTCAGATGCCCTTCTGACGTAATCAGAAACTCAATGAGGTCTAGAAGAGAAATGAATTTATGCTTCTGAACGGCACACTGAAAAGGCTAACACATCAGGTTACCTTCTCACGGACTTTAGTTACTGATCAAAACACCGTCTGTGAATAGACTGACCTCATCCTTCAACTGGAGCCTAATGGATGAAAATGGAGTGAAATTACAGTGCTGTCCATGACTGTTACAAATGGTTTGTGTCTATGTTATTTTAATTACTGACAGAGCCGTGCAAAATATTTCATGCATTTAGACTGCGGTAATTGCTGTTCCATTAACTCTCTGATAACTCACGCCATATTTATTTTGATGCTTTGTCTTTCTGATCTAAACACTACTGTGTTTATTATCTGTATAATCGTTAATTTAACATGTCAAATGTCTGTGTTGCTATTGGTCGCATTTAATTTGTGCTTTGGTGAGAGAAAAATAGGGTTTACCTTTTCCCACAGATCAACGCACACGTGGTAAACACTTGTCAGGCATGTGGGTTCTTAGTGGAGCAACCAAACGATGTAAGATGTTGTCAGGTCTGATCGTATCTCCCCTGCATGTTTTTTCTGGGCCTGGGCTCAAACAGATGGACGAGTTGTCAAAATGTGAGAGGTTTCTCAGATCAGGTTAAAAAAAACAGTTAAACTGAAAAGTAAAGCTGGCCTCTTTTTACCCTCATAAACTAAGGAGTCAGGATGTGTGTGTGTGTTTGTGAGTGTGGGTGTGTGTGGCTTCTCCGATTCTGGGGGACGATGGAAACACATTTCACAAAAGGAACCTAATGTTTAACGTCTCTCGTGCAGCATACTTCCTGAAACAGGAGGTCTGTGTGTGCGTGTGTGTGTAAAAAGTGCTGTCTCATACTTTGTCTTCTCATTTCACTGACCCACTTTCAACATAAACACAACACTGTCTATGGCTGTACAACACAATATGACTTTAACAACCTACAACAATGCAAAGCAATTACTAACAATTTATAAAGCGATTTAGTGCAGAGATAAAGTTTGCATTAAAGTCAAGCCTAAAAATAAGATTTGTTCTGTGTACTGTAATGATAAATTGTTTCTTTATTGAGAAACTAAGGTGTTTTTACTTGCTTGGAGGCCAAATAAATAATTCTGATATCTCTAATTATTTATAGTTATTCAGTTCAGATATATACAGTATTTATACGTATACTAGCATATGGCTCTGTATAAACGTGTAAACATGCCTAAACATACGACAACCAGTCAAGTTTTTCCTAAAAAAAACACAGATTACAAATTTATCATCAAGATTATAAATTCTACCGCAAAATAAAGAATTCCGAAAAAATATAGCAGGTATGTTTGTATCCATTATAGATTTTAATCATGTAAACAGGTGTGCAGCCATACCTTTTATAAATAGCAATGCACCTCACGTCTTTATCAAAGGAAAATGACTAATATTATTGTCAGTTTTTGAAAAAACACTAGCACAAAGTGTCACATCTCCCTGCATGCTTTAACAGCTCTGTAGTGCTAATTGAGCGAGCAGAGTTAGCGCCAGTCTTGGAGGCCAACTGTTCTCAATCCTCCACAGAGCTAAAGATAGATTCTCCCACCACAGTTAGCACACAGAGCAGGTTTGCAGAATGACATTACAACTACTATATCACACCCACACATGCTCCAACTTACGCACACTAAGACACACTGCCAACACTTGATCATAAAATAAAATGTGCTCTCAGATAGAAGTGACGTTCACACACCAATATAACATGCTGAAATGACAAAAAGAACTCACTTTTGCTATTTTCATATGGGGTGCAAATTCGCAACCTTATAGCGCAACCTTATACCTTTTTTTAAAGTGAGTTTAATGTTTTTAAATACATGAGCCTGGTTATAATGCTGTTTCCCGCCATTCAAATGTTATTTGATGAATTACTGAAACTATGTAATTCATCAAATGCCATGATCAATAGAAATTTACATCAACATCTCTTTTCAATTAAATTCCATTTACCACACTTTCTGTGGGCAGTAATAGCCCATCGTTAATTGCGTCAGGCAAATAGCAGTTTTGTGAAAAAACTGGCAAAGATTTTAATACAATGCAGTGCAGTACTAAAATAGATTAATTTAATTGGTTAAATTGTATTGCGAGTGGATAAGATCCAGGTTCGGAATTAAAATGGAAATATTCCATTCACTTTAATGGTGGTGTAATATTCCGAGACTGCGTCTGCACATGTGTGTGTGCTGAAGCGTCGCAGTCTCACAGTATGAGGGATCATATGTCACCCTGTGTGTCATAGTTACAGTGACTGACAGGAGAATGACAGCACAGGGGACAGGTGTGCATAATTTCACAGAGTCACAGATGACCAGCACAGTTTACAAGGAGAACACATTCATTTCTCTTGAGTCTTAAAGCAAGAAAAAAATCTCCATTAGGAGGAGTCAACTTATATGTTCAATTCAAGATTATATCCATAAATGTAGAAAGGTATTAGACATTACATTAGATGTCCATTGACGTATGACTACAGATTGCTTACACTGGAGTTAATGCAGTGGTCCCAAAACGTATGTGGACACTTTTTTGGAGAAGTTACAGTAGGGGAAGTATTAATCAATTTTATTGCAGAAATAACTTCACTTGAATGAGCTATATTTGCAGTAACCTTTAACCAACTGCTCACAGGGTCATATTTAGTGGACGTATTTGTGGGCTATATTTCATTCAGAGAAAAGCACATGGCTTGATACGTGATAAAGCAAAGACTCACTTTTCAAGTCTGGCTTAAGTGTCACAACATGTTGTGACAGATGTTTTCCTTAAAAGAAACTGTTTGTGTGTTTAATTTGATATTGTTCTTAGAATTTACATTTAAAAACATTACTATAAATAATGATATTTTTTCAAGATATTTTGTGCTTGGTAGTTGTCAATTTTGGACCCTGTGCTCTCATGTAAATGACAGTTTAGGAGTAAATATGCAGCAATTACCAACACACAGCTCTTCATTAAGGATAAACACAAATCGTTGACTTGAAACAGGAGAGCGAGATGTGTCTTAGAAGATCATTGGACAGATTATGCTGTGTAAGGGAAACAATATTTTTTTATATTGTTAATTGTGCTTAGAATTCCTGTGAGTTTCAAATTCACAATCAAGAATCTCATTCCCATTAATATTTCATCATTACCAGCATTATGTTCATCCTGACCTCAACCCAGGCAGGAGGGCGAGAGAAGGCGGAATCAGGGGGAGGGGCTGTTTTGACACTGAGCCAGGAGTTCTGCCAATCACGTGGCAACAGCTTGAGTCTAAATCGATGAAGGGGGTAGGGAATGAGGAAAAGATAGGAATATGGAGTGAGGTGCAAAAGTGAGGCAGACAGGGAGCAGGACAAGTTGATGATTAGGAGGCAGCTGACTCAGGAGTTCTTAGTGTTTAGAGAGTGAATATGTAACTAAACTTGGCACATTCCACAGCCTTGGTTTACCCCACCCCCTTCCCCCCAACAGACCGCCCTCGTGCCTTTTTTCCAGGGGGATCCCTGCATTCTCTCTCATGCTCTCCCTCCTTTCTCATATTTGAAACATCGACATTTTTAAACTTGCTCTCTGCCAGGTCCGTTTCCTGACCGCAGCGTTTTTAATTGGGCAAATTTGCCACACAAGAACAGAGTCATAGAACCCCCTCCCCCACACCTTTTTATTTCATCCCAAACAAAAACATCCTGCGGGCCGGGCCTGCTTAGGGCTCCACCACAGGAAACAGGGATTGAGCCGAGGCCAGGCTCAGGCCCAGACAATGTGTTATTGGCACAAAAAAGGATGTTCTTCTGGAAACAATGATTCCTAAGCCTTGGTGAGTGATACACTATTGACACTGAGAGGTTAGCGTATGCTATTTGAGGAATAGTGTTAAGTAGGGTCACACAGAATGTGCAGGTTTTTTTAGCTTTGTGTGTCTGTTTGCATGTATTATTAAATAAAAATATATTTTTCTTTACTTACCATAAAACCATACACCAATATAACAATTTCCAACTTTTTTCTTTTTCACAGGCAAAATTATGCAGTTTTAGCAGTTACATTTCAGACCACTATAGTAAACAATTATTGTAAATTTTAGGCTTTTATCAGGTATGTTGCACATGCTGTCATAAATGCAAAACCCAATGACATACAAAGAGGATTGTCATATAGAATTATGGGTAAAGGTCAAAGATAATCACATATGGTGGTTTGGATGTAACACACCTTGGGTCACACCTTGAATCATTAAAAAAGTGTTTTAAAAATCCTTCCACTGTTTTTCATTTAACTCTTTGCTGAGGGTACTGCATTCTTATTAGTATTGTAGGAATATTATCAAATTGTAATATTATCAAAATGTAATGTGTAGAATTTTTGAATGACAGGTGCTAGAATTCTGCACAAATACTTGGTGCTTTTTGCAGAATAATGCAGAATAGATTCCATGCAGGCGCAACATTGAGCTTTGCTAACATAACAAAGCGAGTTAAATGGCCTTGTAAGGAGGTATGTGTAGATTATCCCCAAAGCTATGAGGAACCTAGCCACGGCACCATCTGCCCAACCTTAGCTAATCACTTCTGCCAGATGGGAGAGAATATGGAGCTTTTTTCAAGATCCTTTCTGCAACAATGGTTCTCTAGATGTTGCGGCTGTTGTATGAATAAAGGTACTGGGTAATATGAACAAAGCAGGGATAATTTATTCACCTCATGTTACACCTCATTAATTGGGATTTTTCTTTCATGGTATTGCACCATCTTGCCTAACTCAGTCAACATAATATCACAATTTTCCTGACACGTACTGCCACAGAATTACATGATTTAATCTTAATACATTTCAAGAGTCATTGATTTAGGATTTAACTCAAGTTAGGTTCATAAAGCGTGAAGTCAGCCATCTTAGATTACTGACAAATCCACATTCCTCAGATCGCTCTGTGAAGGGCAAAAGGTCACTGAAGCTTTAGCATTCAGCTCAGCTCTCAGTCAACATGCCTGGAATCATCTATCCTTTAGTTTAATAAGAATTCTAAAAGTGGGCATTCCTCTAGGTGTGGTAAAAAATGTAATATTATAACACACGTGATTAATAAAGCCTCATCAATGATTATTTGTCTTATGCTAAAGCTTTGTTCACATGTGGTCTAAAAATGCCACAAACAAGATTATTCTTAAGGAGAAACACAAATGACCGATAACTCCTTATAACACACAAAGAAGGATAGGCAAACTGTATGAAAATACAAAAGGTTGCAAGGAATCAGGCTTTGAAACCTGCTATATACGCCTAGCTACCAGTTACCCATTATAGCGGTAACCATGGCGATCCTGACTTCAGAGCATGAAAAGAAACCATTCAAACTTTTAACACTCATAACAAAAAGATCAATGCTAAAATAAGAAAAAAATAAAGATTGTGTGTTTATACCTTTAACATTTTATAGGGTATCCATTTTTTTACAATAATATAATTTCATTTTTTAGTCATTATTTTGCATTTCATGTTTAGCCCCTCATGCACTAGTCCAGGCTCAAAAAGGCATCTATAGATTCCTATAAGAACCCACTAAACTTGCAGTATCCAGGTTACAGGATTTTATATGAAACAGGATGCTTTTAGCAACATTACATTAAACGTTAACTAGTGGTCAGTTTGTTAACGTAAAATGGCTGCTATCAAGCTGTAGTGTAGAATTACAAAGTCAGAACTGTTTACCCCTGAGTGATTTTCTTCCTTTGATTGTTAAAAGTTTACTACATTATTTATACATTTTCATTTAGAGACAATGGAGGTGAGAAATCCCACAATGCCGCTGATATGGCAGCAGCTTGTGCGATGATGTCACAAAGGATGAGCTGTAATGGAGGGGATGTTGAAACAGACAGATAGCTGCGGGTACAGCAGACCCGTGTCAGTGCCTGCTGAAGCCTGTACTTACCCATGGACTGAACCCTGCCCCAGGCTCAGCTGATTCTCACCATAACAGTCAAATCAGATTTGAGAGGTGCTGTGAATGAGGGTATGCTGATGATACTGGAGGGATGGAGCAAGGCCACAGATGTTACTAGTGTCCATATCCAATGTGAGAAATACATGCTGTTCTTTAAAGCATATGCAGTGAAGTGCAATGGATACCTGTAGCATACACAGACTATACTGTACATGTAGTACAAATGAGTGCTGCATCCAAACTGAACTGCATTCTGAGTGTTTCCAATTTTATCTTAATTACATGGATCAGTAATTCAATGACACTAACAGATCTACCATTTAAAACTCCAAACATTTTGCTTTATCAATTTGATTCCATTCATGTTAACTTTTAGTCGTTCCTGGTAAATCCAGCCCAACTCACTTGATGAGTAATTGTAACTACGTACGGCTGATGTTTATTGTCATCTTATGATTTATCGCTTCTTTGTTTTCCTCACATTGTAAGTCGCTTTGGATTAAAGCATCTGCGAATTTCCTAAATGTAAATGTAATTAAATGTCAACACAGCATCTTGAATTGACCATGCATGCTGTAAGCAACCAAAGCAATATTCCAGTCATATGATACAAACAGGTTTTTATGTTATCCTAACTGTCACAGATAGAAAAGGTTTTATTACTAGAACTTTACTAAGTACAGCTGTAAGCAGGGGTTCAAATGGGGAATGTGTTCAAGACAAACACAGTTCTGTGGATATCTACCCTTCTCTGTTACTGTAAACCATCCAGTATCCCAATTGCTATTAGTCTTCTTTACGGTCCAAGTGTAATCAACCTTAGCAGCAAGTCTCTCTCTCTCCCAGAATGCATTGCAGTAAGATGCATGAAAAATCCAAGATGATGGACATGGCTGGAGAAATGTCATTTAAAACAAATGTATTTTCCATGCAATACCAATTAAAAAGTGCAATTGTAAAATTAAAAGTGGATTATTTAAATAATGATTATGACCCAATATTTATGTGTGTGCTATGCATTTTGTCATGCTCTACTATATGGTATTTTGTAAAACATTCCAAATTGGACACTTATGACGGTAAGGAAGCTGTTATAGAAAGTTATATGCATACTATATGCAACTAGTTTTTGGAACATAATATATGGTCCTTGTATATCATTAAACTGTGAGGACACAGTTACATAACCAACTGCTGGACGTCCATTTCTACCTAGAGGCCACTTAACTTAAAGCATGCTGCTTCCAAACAGGACTGGGGTCTCTGGACTGCACACAAACTCATAAAAGTGTGAAGAGAAGCGTTCAGACAGTAACATGCAGGTTAATAGGTCAAACCCAGGGCTGAGACTTGCCTCTTAGCGTGTGTGTGCTTTTCGGCTTGTTCTGGCTTTACTTTAGCGCTATGATCCTGTATGCTGCAAACGCTGAACTGGGCAGGCACGCAAGGCAAGCAAAGGGAGTCTGTGGGAAGGCAGAGAGAAAGCTGGCAGGCACCTCAGCCCCCTCCCCTGCTTTCTGCCTGCCTGCTGTGTGTTAAAATAAATGTCTCCCTTTCCAGAGCCACCAGACATTACCTTATAGAAGAATCAGAGGGGAACGTACCACCTCTCTCTCAGCACATTGCCCCAGCCCATGTGACTCTCTCTTTTTCTGTATTAGTGTAGTGGTGTCTCTGTGTACATGGACTCACATGACTCAACATCTTTGGCAGTCTGAATCCGGCCTCGGTTTTTCCCAGGGGGGAGAGGGAGAGAAAGTCTGGGGATGGAGAGAGAGAAGAATGACGGTGTGTGTGGGGGGTGTTTCTGGAGCTTTGCCCCGCGCTGGCTCAAATTTCCCGCTTGTCAAGCCTGATGGATTTGGCTAAAAATAAAAGAAAGTGGAGGCCCAATGACAG